>QAOC01044309.1:182110-204772 GCA_003255005.1 Begonia fuchsioides
TGAGTAATATCCTTTGATTTTTGGTTTGTAACGGTGTTGGTGTCTTAGCTAGAGTCACTAAGCCTTATTCCAACCTCCCTTCCTCACTTGTTTAGGATCAAAGGTGATTTTGGAAACCCCATAGCTCTCATCCCGTTGTTGTTTGCAATTGTGATTGTTTGAGTGTTGTTTGCTGCCCTTGTCATCTACCCGAGTGGTTTTAGCGCAACAAAAGTCCACTCCGTATCATTTTTTGTTTCCCGTGAACAAAAGCCCTAAATTTTTGGCTGTGAGTTCCACTTTCCTGTCCTAAAACTTCTGTTCTTCTATTTTATCCACAGGCCCTCCCCATCAAAGTTGTGCATGTGTTTTTCCACTGCCTCCTACCTGAATTCCTGAAATCGGGTAATTCTGTCCATCAATTTTCAATCCCTCAGATCTTTTAATCTAACCGTGCCTTTTCCCTCAAACCACTTGTATTTTCTTCCCCTTTCATTGGAGTTAGTTTCGGCCAATTTCCACCTTCCCAGATTGCCTGCATTGGAAGTTGTGCAGAAGTCTTTCCATATCCCCTGGACTGTTTTCTTGTTTGTGTCTGTTTTGTACACCCAAAAGTATCCCCATGCCATTTTAATATTCCCACGTGCATTGCCCTGAAAATGTGCCCAAACTTAGTCGACCACCTAAAGACTAAGTCTTCCAATTTCTAATCCAAGTCCCTGTATGAATTTGGAGTTCTCCTTGCTCCAATCCTCTGTTACTACCTAACCTCTGTCTCTCGGCATATTGTTGCCAACTTCTCTCTTCCCGACACCTCCGCATCTTGGAGCGTGTCAGGTCGTCACAATTGGAACTTTCGGTTGACCCCAGGGTCAAAGAGGGGTCGACACAATGAATCGTTTCGGTCGACCTCAGGATTGAAGAGCGGTCGACACAATTTTGTACTTTAGGTCAACCCCAAGATTTAGGAGGGGTCAACACAACTGAATACTTTAGGTCTACCTAAGGATTTAAGAGGGGTCGACACAAGCGACTCTCGGGAACACTTTCGGTCGACCCCAGCACCGAGCGGTCGACACAAATAATGCTCGGGAATCCTTTCGACCGACACAACGGACGAGCGGTCGACACAAATAACGCTCGGGAAATCTTTCGGTCGACACAATTGGACGAGCGGTCGACACTTTCCTGATTTAAGTTGAAAAGTCAACAAAAACTTGGAGAATCCTGATTGATGGATATAAAAGAAAGATTGATTTTGTTTAATTAAGAGATAAGAAGGCATGGTCTGCCATTTCCATTTCATCATGATTTCTTTTTCCTATCTTCTCTGAAGCTCTCACGTTGGTCAAGAGAAGAGTGAGATTGAGAAGGAAAAGAAGTTCCGTGAGAGAAAAGAGTGAGAAAGTGAAGGGAAGTGGAAAACTCTGAAGCTTTCACAGAAACAGAAGTTCAAGGTAATATTTTATATCCTCTTAAGTTCTTCTAAGTTCAGTAAGGATAATATGATAGTATTGTTTGAATTGGTGGATAAAAACGAGTGATTTCATGCTAAGAGATAAGAAAAGAGTTAAGTATGAACAAAGTTAGAGTTTTAGAGATTCGGTCGATAAGTAGTAGGAATTAGAGTTTATGACCTTCATAAGAGTTAGAGTAAACTCTTAGAGTGATTTATAGTTATTAGAATAACTCGATTTGGAGCTATGTAGAAAAAGTTATGGATGTCGCAAGTCATCGCACAGAAACTGGGAAGAGCTGCGGTCGACCACTTATAGGTTGGGTCGACCGATTCTCAAATTTAAAAATGCAGTCTCTCTATTTTGTCAAATGGGTCGACCCCTTACAGTTTGGGTAGACCGAATCGGGGTTCCAACAGTGAATGCCCTTTGTTTTGTCGACATAAGTCGACATGCTTTAGTTTTCTGAATTTGGTGTCTTCTAAGAAGTTAAAGTATACTCCTTAAGGAACAATTCATCAGGAATGGATCATTATCAATGAAGTTATAGTTGTTCGAAGTTGGAATAGAAAGTTAAGACTTTATGCAATTTTTGATCCTTCTATGATTTATATGTTTAGGTCATTTATTGGATTAAAAAGGGACTCAAGTGGATTGATTCAAGAAAGCAGCTGAGGTAAGTTTGCATTAAGATGGTTTGGCCCTTAAGTGGGACTACATTGCAAATACTAGGATTATGTTTGATGTGTGTTGCATGTTTGTTTTCATGACATGTTTGGTGATGTATGCTTATTTTCATATTATGTGATGTGATTTAAGTGATGTTTTCATAGTCACATAGTCATGCATCATAGTTTTATAAAATGTCTACGAACTATTTTCATGCATAGTTTTACAACGTAGTTGGAGGTAAACAGGATATGATTGGTGGTATGGGAAGCCAACTATGTTTCGTCTCCGATGAATTAAGAACTTGAATATCAGAACATGTAAATGACCGGTGGAACCACGAGGTGGAGAGCTCGGTCTCGAGGACTGGGTGGAACTACGAGGTGGAGAGCTCGGTCTCGAGGACTGGGTGGAACCACGAGGTGGAGAGCTAGATCGATAAGCACAAATAACGCAATAAAGAACGAAATGGAAATGTGCATTGTTTTATCAACAACATAGCATACTCATGCATTGCATTTTATAGTTATGCTACTTACTGAGCTTTAGGCTCATAGTTTAGGCTTTGCAATGTAGGGAATGTAATGGAGGAAAGGGTGCAAGTGACTGATCAAGGAGTTAGAGCAGAAGAGTGTCCAAATGATACGGTTTATTGAGTGACGACTGACGGGGAGTGATGCATGACACACACACAGTTAGAATATAAAATGTTTTATGTGTTTTGAAGATGTAATTAAAATGTATACCCTTATTTTGGTGAGATGGATTACCAATGTTTTGAAATGAATGTATTTGAACTATATTCTTCCGCTGTAAGTTTAAGTTATTAAGTGTTTATGTCTTTTTGATAAAAGGTGGAATTCAACGGTTTTCCTTATAAACTGTTTTAAGAACTAAAGATAGTAGTTTTTAGAAATTAAAGTGACAAGTTTTACAAGTATTCCACTTTTGAAAGTAAAGTAAGTAAGTAAGAAAGCAGTAACGGACCGGTTCTCGGGCTGCCAGCGAGTAAGTAAGTAAGAAATTCAGTAAGTAATATAAGTAAGAAGAGCAGCAGGCGGCGTCATGGGAATCGGGTCGTTACACTAATAGATAGCCTACTGATTTTGCTCCTAATGACTGAGTGGGCATTGTAACAACCCTAATTTTATGCATAGTCCTATCGTATATATATAGGTCTAAAATGTTGGTTTAATGTGATGCATTTCAAAAAAGTGTACATAAGTGCATGAGCGGTCGACACTTGCATGAATCAGTTGGCCGATTTATGTAAAATGTGAATATCAAGTGGCTAAAATTTTATCAAATTTTTACAAGGGGTTGAAACGTAAATATTAAATTGAAGTAAAGGTGATTAGATACTTTGGGAAGAAACTCAAAGGGGGTGGGGGTCAAATGGTATAGAAATACCTCCCACTTTGGCCACCTCAACCTTAGTTACAATTGTATGTTTTAATTAAATCACCTAAGGTCCTTCTTCAGAATAAAACCCACGACCATCAGCTTCTTTTAAAGTGAATTGAAGTTGATTGGAGACTTTGGGGAGCAACTTAAAAGGAAAGAGTCAAATGGTATAGAAACACTTCCTACTTTGGCCATCTCCACCTTAGTGTAATTGAATGTTTCAATTAAATTACCTAAGGTCTTTCTTCAGCATAAAACCCATGACCATCAACTCCTTTTAAAGTGAATTGAAGTTGATTGGAGACTTTGAGAAGAAACTTAAAGGGGAGGGGTCAAATGATATAGAAACACCTCCTACTTTGGCCACCTCCACCTTAATTACAATTGTATGTTTTCATTAAATCGCCTATGGACCTTCTTTAGCATAAAAACCCACGATCAATTTTTTTTTAAATGAATTAAAGTTGATTGGAGACTTTGGAGAGCAACTTAAAAGGAGAGGTCAAATAGTATAGAAACATCTCATACTTTGGCCACATTCATCTTCGTATAATTAAATCTTTTAATTAAATTACCTAAGGTCCTTCTTCAGCATAAAAACCCACGACCATCAGCTCCTTTTACAGTGAATTGAAGTTTATTGGAGACTTTGGGGAGCAACTTAAAAGGCACGGGTCAAATGGTATAGAAACACCTCCTACTTCGACTACCTCCACCTTAGTACAGTTGTATGTTTTCATTAAAACACCTAAGGTCCTTCTTCAGCATATAAACCTATGACCATCAGCTTCTTTTAAAGTAGATTGAAGTTGATAGGAGACTTTGGGGAGCAACTTAAGAGGAGTCAAATGGTATAGAAACACCTCATACTTTGGCCACCTCCACCTTAGTACAATTGAATATTTTAATTAAATCACCTAAGGTCCTTCAGCATGAAAACCCACAATCATCAGCTCCTTTTAAAGTGAACTGAAGTTCATTGGAGACTTTGGGGTGCAACTTAAAAGGGAGGGGTCAAATGGTATAGAAGCACCTCCTACTTTGGCCACCTCTACCTTAGTACAATTGAATATTTTAACTAAATCACCTAAAGTCTTTCTTCAGCTTAAAAACCCTCGAGTATCAGCTCTTCTTAACCACATTCTCTCTATTTTTAGGTAATTAAGTTGAGGCTTGGTTAGACGTGAAAGTGTGTGAAGGTGATTAGTGCACTTTGAATGAATCTAGTGCACTTTAGAAGCAAGAAAATAGAGAAAGAGGTGAACCCACGACCAAGGAATCTTGTCTCTGTTCTAACGGTTGAACAATGACCAACTGGTGAAGATTATTGAAGATAAAGAGCTAAGGTAAGTTAGTATTAAGAGTGCATGACCCTTAGGTGAGACTACATTGCAAAGGTAGGATATTTATGATTCATGTACAATTCTGGACTGTTTGGAGTGTAACGCACAATACACCGACCTCAAGTCATTCGAGGATTGTTTGTGTGCATTGTTTGTGATTAAATGATTGATGCATTTTGTTAGAATTTAATGTTATAACTCGAGGGTATGCAAAAATTAAATGATATTATGTCCACGCATCATGTTTTTTTATAAATGTAACAAACTATTTTCATGCATGGTTTTGAAAACACAATATTATCAAGGAAGAACAGAGTATAAGTGGTCGTATGTGAGGCTAAGAAACTTATACTTATGTACTCTTGATGATTAGGAGAGAAATAATAATAATGTAAATAAGTAAATGATTATTACAGGCCCGAACACCTGCCAAGTAGTAACGTAAGTGAGCCCTAGTAAGTAGATGTTGAAGTTAGGTGGTACACAATGTTCTTGAGATCCTGTAATATTTCAAAGAGAATAAGAAACTTAAAAGAAAATATAAAATGAACTTTAGCATGTTTTCTAAACATTGCATTCACATTCATGCATTTTATAGTTACACTACTTGCTAAGCACTAGGCTCATAATTTAGGTTTTGCAATGTAGGTGAGTTGATTATGAATGATGTTCAGATGAGAGAAGATGTTGTTTAGAGCAGAAGTGTATTATGATGAAAAATGGTTATTGAGTGACGACCTGTGGGGAGTGGCTCATATGCACACACTGTTATGTTTTAAATTGACTACAGATTTTGTAAATAAATTGTAAATTTTTTAGAGTGGTGTGATGATAAATGGTTTGTATAATTATGTGTGTAAAGTTTTTGGATACATGGTATGCATAATTATGTGTGTAAGGTTTTTTTAGTATTTGGTTTTAGTTTCAGCTACATATTTTAAATAAGTAAATTTATTTTATCGTCTCGCACCATTGAAAAATAATTATAATAATTTTAAAGTGTAAAGTGATTTTTCATAACTTAACTCATGATGTTTAATTCATAATTAAACGAGTAAGTCATTAAGTAAGTGGAATGAGTTACGATCCGCGAACCGGGTCGTTATAGGCAGCTCGTGATTGCATTCCATTGATTCTGGCTTCAACAATATCTGAATTTCATAGTACGGCAATACGACTATTTAGGTGAAGGTCAAAATTTGTGATGAATTTGCAAATCTTGAGTCTCTTGTTGAAAAAAGAGAAAATGGTCTCGGGAGACGAATTGGTTTCAAGGAGGCCAAGAATATCTATTTCATTGCTTCTGATTAAATGTACTACTTAATCTTGCTTTAGGGGAGAATTAAAGCCCCTAATGTTCTAAGTAGAAATTTTCATGCGGGTGGTCGAGATGGTGGAGGCTCGCGGCTCAGATCTCAAACTTTTGCAATGGATGTTTTCTTTTGAGGTTTAGGGGCTTCTCAGGTTGTGGCCTCCTTTGATTTATGATCCTTTCTTCTAGTAACATGACTGGGGTTCACTTTTGGGCCGAGAGGATGAGGTGTTTTTCGGTTTGCAGCTGGTTCTGCATTTCCCAGTAACCACCGTGTTGTTTTAATGTAGGGTTGAAGGGGATGAATGAGAGTTAAGACAGATGGCGAAAAGGGATGTTACAGTAGCCGTGCAGGAGGAGAACAAATAGAGGGTAGGTAGGTGAACAGGCATAGCTGGCTGATGATTGCATGCCTAAGACTAGACTCTCGGCTCCTTTAGAAAAGAGGCCTCAAAAGACAATGAGACTCTTTACGTTTGAAGGCGCTCCTAAATAAGTAAAAAGAAACCAACGTAGGTGGACGTGCCAAGGTGAATAGGGGCACAGAGAGCACACGTGGTCGGGACATGAGAGATATGCAGATTGTACGTGGGAAGGGAGACGTGCCGAGCACGACCTACGAGATTGGCGTGCACGGACACTCTGAGCAGAGCGCGAGAATGGACGAGCTTGATGCACAGACAACGTGTTTGGCGTGTTTGGCTCATTCAAGTGATCGCACGGAAATACACGAGCTAGGGTCTGATTAAGATCGCAAACCCAATGTCTCATGTCTAGCAGCTCACACTTGGGACTTATCTCTCGGTGGTCCTTAAGCGGATGTCGAGTTGCATATGAAGGTTGATGGGATGGTGTTGCGACGGGTAACGAAATGGAGGCATAACGTCAGATGGCGGTATACAGACGAGTCTGCGTTCATGTTGCCATGAACGATCGATGCACAACATAGGCACGACAGTGGATCGATGGGTGGTTTGCAGATTGCTCGACGAACCAAGTGCGGTGAGAGAACTTTGTTTCAACTTTTATAGGCGTATCTGATTTTTTGAGGGGGCGAGAATAGATGGCACCGAATTCCAAAACTTCTCAATCGATGTAGCCCTTTATTTACATTTTTTTCATCGTGGTGAAAGGTATTTGTCCCCACTGGATCTCTCAACGAGGGACATGTGAGATGCGGGCGGAAAGATGTTAGTGTATAATGTGTGTCGTTTATAGAAAGTTATCAATCCTTTCAAGATGACTATTGTAGATATTTTTCTAAAAAATATGTAAAATAGTTATGGTGAGAATAATGAAAAGAGTTTGGTGATTTTTTCAAAAGATGAAATAAAACTAAAGAGTATGAAATCAATTTAAAAGAATTAAATCCCTGCAAAATAGCCAACCATCGGACAAATAAAAATAATAAAAGAATAATTATGATTTTTGTATATTTTTATTAATTGTTGGGTGATTTTGTGCTACAACGCTCCTCACAGCTTACAATATAGCTAAAAATCCGAACATAGTTTCTCGAAATTGAATACTATCACAAATTTAAAGGATATAGTTAAGTTTTTTTTTTAAACTTAACACATCCTCAAACTTAATTAATTGTTCGCCATCGAGTAATGTATAACATGACGAAAACAAAGCAAAACTAATCAAAGACAAGATACAAAAGTTTTCAACTATTGCCTATATTATTCCAAATCTTAGCAATAAAGCTTAGCAAACGTCAAATTATTTAAAATCTCCTTTGATTCATATCCTTCAATCCCTCAATTTCTTCAATAGTGTGTGTGCTACTTCAAATGAATTAAAATATTAAGAAACTAGAAACATCGAAATATGCACTAGATCATTCATCTTCTCTTTCGAATCAGAAATGGCAAACATATTAAATATTATCAAACTAAAACATGTCACTGATAACTTCAAGGAAATAATTTTATTGTTGTCTTTTCTTTGGTCCTACGCCTTTTTACTTGAAAGTGTATGGGTACAGACCTCGAGTTATTCAGCAAATACTACTTCAAAGAAGAACGCTACTTTTGTGTCTTCCATTTTATTTGAGTATTAGTAGGACATTGTACTTTTGCGTAAAGTCTCTTTTTGCTCTTCTTTTTTCCTTCTTTTTTTCTTCTTTTTTTCTTCTTTTTTTATTTTTCATAAAATTCAATCATGGAACTTTAATGTTAGCCTAATCCTAGTTTAAATTTTTCCGTTTACACTTGTCCTCCTTTTATCTAAGATAGAGCTTTAAAACCATACACAACCGACGTCAATATCTTGCTCTCATTATTAATACATTTTGAGATTTGTGTGGAAAGAGAATAGTTAGAATTTCCAAACGTGTTTCTTGGGAGATTAAAGATGATTTAGTTTTTGATAAACTGAATTGATCAAATTTAAAAATCTTAGACAAAGTTGAAAAGATTTTGAACTCTTGACTAACTCTTTTTCCTTTGTTTTATTTTTACTAGTGTTTAACTGCCCTACCCAAACTTAAACTTGACATTGTCCCTAATGTCAACAAAATAAATTGAAGCACACAAAAGATAGTGAAAACACTAGTAAAACAAATACTCTTTAGAGAGCTGAGCTTAGCATCCTTCTATATTTTAAAAAGTTGTAGAAGCTTAGCATCGTGTATAACATCGAGGAAAAATATGTCTTGTTTTGGCGGCACCTTAGCATCCTTGCCTGAAAAAGTTGTAGCTCCATTCTGCCTGGAAAAATAATTTATAAAAGACAGATGTAATTATTCTCATGCGATGAACGGAGCAGCCCCACAAAATTACTGTCATAAGAATTCAGCAACTCGATTTTAAAAATATATGTTGACTGCATTTCATAAGTTGGGGAGGTATTTTTTATCTTCTGAAACTTATCTAGTTGCTTGTGGTATGTTGTTATGTGATGCTGCAACATTGCTCCAACATCAAAGACAGATTCAATTTTTTCTTGTTCATCTATACTTTCTTCCACTTCATTTATTATTTTTGTCTTTATCTTAATGTGCTCCTATTCTTCATTTAATTCCACCATTTCCACCATTTATCTCCCTCATGTAACACACTCGATGTGAAATTTTTAATATCATCTCGCTTTGACAATTCGTATGACCGGATGATGTTACATGAGTACTATTGTTCAGTGCATAAATAATTTGTTCAACTTGATTTCAAGATTTTTTTGTGAAGCAATTCGGTCTTCCATCATTGTCGTCAAACTCTTAAGAATAACATCATTTTTTGCCATGGGTACTCGTATAATTTGCTCCAAAGATTGTGGTTGTTCAAGCTTGAATTGATTATTTTGTTGAGGTGAAGCAGCTTGTGAGAAACCTTTTGAATGCTCTAAAATCTAGATTTCAGATTAGTTTGTTATGAGTGCCATTGCTAATTAGGGATTTGCCAATTTGGACCGTAAGAATTGTTCTTTTGAATATAACCCGTGTAGTTCATGGCCTCGGGATTTGATTGGCAATATTCAAAACCATGTACTTCACCACAAAAAGTGCACGAAACACTAAGAACTTGTTGATGCTGATGTTGATGTTGCTGCTGCTGCTTAGTATTTGGCAAGTTCTAAAGGTGGTGAGCTGTGTGTAGTGGAAATCCGAGTTCAATTTTTGTGGCTGTTGAGTCCATTCTTCATTGGCATTGTGGTTCTATTTCCATGGTGGGTCAAATGAGTTGTTTTTACTGTAACATACATGGCTTGCAGACATAGAACTTGAAAGACATTGATTGAAAAATGACCTCCGCAAAGTACACAAGACAAGCTCATTGATTGATGATGTGGCATCGACTGCAACACCGTTTATGGCATACTTATACTCTTTAATGCGTTAGTGAGTGTTTTTATTTGAGTGTTCAGTGTTGTCATTGGGTCTACATCCAACACTCCTACTCTTTGAGGTGCTAAGCTCTTTCTGTCAGTCATTGATAATAATTTGAAGTCATGTTTCCCAAGAGTTTGAATGTTTCTAAGTAGGTTTTAGACAAGATCGCCCCACTAGCCGAAACATCTAATATTGCTTGTAATTGACCATTCAATCCAAAATAGAATGTTTCCAACTGTGCCTACAATGCTACACCAAGATTTGGGTATTGCCTTAATAAATCCTTAAATCTCTCTCATGCTTCATACAATGATTCAGCGCGTTGTTGACTGAAATTCACAATTTTAGCATTCTTTGTCGACGATAAGTATTTGATTAAAAATCTCTTGCTAAATCTTTTAAAGAGTGTATCGAGTTTTACGGTAATGAATTTAGCCATACTCTTGCTATGTTTGTAACAACCCTCATTTTTATTTTAGAATTTGTGACCTTAAGATTGAAGTATTAAAGATTCTTTTTATTGGATGAATGTTGGTTAAATTTTGAGGTATTAAGGTATTGTGGATATTAGTGAATTAGTAGGTTGAAGGTGATAAAGAGAATAATGTTCAAGGGGTATATGAGATAAAGTTATTTGGAAAGGTTGAAAATTAGAAACACGTGAATTGGTTACGATTATGAATAGTTAGAATAAGAATACTCTGTTTGGGGTGTATCACACCGTGCACTGGCCCAAGTGTTTGGGTTTGATTGGTGTTTGTTTAAAGTCCATTGTTTGATGGTTGCTAGGTTTATGTAAAGTAATGAAGTAAGTTGGGTTAAATATACTAAAGGACCTTCATGTAAGATCTGGTCGACCCCAGGATTTAGGAGGGGTCGACACAATTGGAACTTTCGGTCGACCCCAGGATCGGGGAGGGGTCGACACAATTGTAATGCTTTTGGACGATCCCAGGATCGAAGAGGGGTCGACACTTTGTTTACCGGTCGACCCTAGGATTTAGGAGGGGTCGACACAATAGGACCATCCGGAACACTTTCGGTCGACCCCAGGACCGAGCGGTCGATACAAAAGTGTCGAGGGAACTTCCTTCGTTCGACACAACGGACGAGCGGTCGGCACAAATAACCCTCAGGAATACTTTCAGTCGACACAATAGACGAGCGGTCGACACATTCCAGATTTGAGTTGAAAAGTCAGCCAAAACGTGAAGAATCCTGATTGATGGATATAAAAGAAAGATTGATTTTGTTTAATTAAGAGATAAGAAGGCATGGTCTGCCATTTCCATCCCATCACGATTTCTTTTCCCTATCTTCTCTGAAGCTCTCACGTTGGTCAAGAAAAGAGTGAGATTGAGAAAGAAAGGAGATATCATGAGAGAAAAGAGTGAGAAAGTGAAAGGAAGTGGAAAACTCTGAAGCTTTTGTGGAAACTGAAGTTCAAGGTAATGTTTTATATCCTCTTAAGTTCTTCTAAGTTTAGTGATGATCAAATGATAGTATTGTTTGAATTGGTGGATAAAAACGAGTGATTTCATGCTAAGAGATAAGAAAAGAGTTAAGTATGACAAAGTTAGAGTTTTGGAGATTCGGTCGATAAGTAGTAGGAATTAGAGTTTATGACCTTCATAAGAGTTAGAGTAAACTCTTAGAGTGATTTATAGCCGTTGGAATCACTCAATTCGAAGCTATGTGTAAAAAGTTATGGACGTCGCGAGTCACCGTACAAAAACTGGGAAGAGCTGCGGTCGACCCCTTTACAGGTTGGGTCGACCGATTCTCAAATAAAAAACACACGATCTCTGTTTTGTCGACATGGGTAGACCCCTTACCGGTTGGGTCGACCGAATTGGGGTTCAAACAGTGAATGCCCTCTATGTTGTCCACATAAGTCGACATGCTTTAGTTTTCTGAATTTGGTGTCTTCTAAGAAGTTATAGTAGACTCCTTAAGGAACAATTTGACACCTTAAACATCAGGAATGGATCATTATCAAAGAAGTTATAGTTGTTCAAAGTTGGAATAGAAAGTTAAGACTTTATGCAATTTCTGATCCTTATATGATTTATATGTTTAGGTCATTTATTGGATTAAAAAGGGACTCAAGTGGATTGGTTCAAGAAAGCAGCTAAGGTAAGTTAATGTTGCATGTGATTGGCCCTAAGGGGACTACATTACAAAGATTAGGATTTATGATTTTGGAATATGCTTGATTGTTTGGGGTGTAATGCACAATACACTGACCACAATTTATTTGAGGATATGTTTGTGTGCCTTGTTTGATGACTGATTGATTATTGGTGTTAGAATAAAGATGCATGTTTAGAATGCCTGCAATGTTTGAATTGTATATTTTATTGCATGTTATCGTGTTCATGCATTTTAATTGTTCATGCATTTTAATTGTTCATGCATCATGGTTTTAAGAAAAATACAAAAATGATTTGCATGCATGATGCAACGGGTCGTTGAGGGAGGACCTCGAGTTAGACTGCCTCGAGGGAGGCCAGATGGTGTCTACTCTCTCCTGTGGTACCTTCAACGATCAAATAATGAAAGAAATGAAATGAAAAAAATGTATGTAAATAGTTATATGTTGAGTGGGGTTTGAGTTTGGCTGTCCCAAGAAGTTGGACCAGATGGTGCCTACTCTCCCCTAAATGGTATTACCCACATTAGCTGGACTGTTAAGTGAAAGAAAAGAAATGAAATGAACGAAATGTACTTAAATAGTTATATGTTGGGCGGGGATTGAGTTTGGCTGTCCCAAGAGGTTGGACCAGATGGTGCATACTCTCCCCTAGACGGTATTACCCACATTAACTGGACTGTTAAGTGAAAGAAAAGAAACGAAATGAACGATACTAAAACTGCATTGTTTTTATAAAGCAGCATATACATAAAGGTCTCATAAATGTTTTATTATTATGGATTAACTTACTAAGCTTTAAGCTCACTAGTTAAGCTTTGTGATATAGGTGACGAAGCTCGGGATGAGGAACTTAGTCCTCATCACGTGCCATGACATGTGGATGAGGCTGTTTGGGAGCGGGCTGTTTACGAAACCAAGCAACGACCCGTGGGGGAAGGGAAAAAATGGTTTTAATGTATTTAATGTTTTATTGCAAAACTAATTAGATGCTTTACGATATTTTGAATGATGTTGGTGAAGCCTTTTGTTAAAGTCTTGAACAATTATGTCAAATATTTTAAAGGAATGAAAATTGTTATTTTGCGTAAAGTTACCTTTAACCTGTATTGATGAAATTGAGGTTTACACGTGTATGGGTTCATTAGTTCAATGTTTAAAGTATTACGCTTCCGCTAAGTTTTCAAGTCAAGTATTTCAAGTGTATTTACAAAAAAGAAAAATTTTATCATTGTTTTCAAAAGATTTTTAAATAACGGGATGTTACAATGTTAGTCAACAAATATGGGAACAATTTCATTTTAAGGATTTCTCTGTGTGCTGCAGCATATTCAAAGGTTTGAAAAAGCTAAATAAAATCTCTAATGTGGGCATTCGGGTCTTCTGAGCTGGCCCATATGCTGCAACATCTGAAACATTATCGAACTCACTTCATATCGACTACCTCCACCTCTGAACATGAATGATTGACCATTGTAGTTATTTCTCATTTTCTTATGTATGTATATTATTTATCGTTTTCTTATAGATTTGTGTTGGCTTTAAAAGTGTTTTTAAAGCAAACAATTATTTTTTATGATAACTATGTAATATAAGCATGAAAGATAAAAAAAACTACTTTACAATGCTTAAATTAGACTTAACCATTCATGAGAAATACCTTCTTTGAAGGGTACAATTAAAGTCTAACAATTTGTTCAAGTGCTGTAGAAATTTCAGTTTGTTTGTGTCGACCCATAGTGTCATGTGTCGACCCTTGTAAAATCCAGAAGCTGAGTCTTTCATTCTTTGTGTCGACCCTTAGTGTTTTGGGTCGACCCCTGTTCAAAATAGAAGCTAAGTCTTTCATTCCATGTGCCGACCAGAAAGTCAGCCCAACGTACAAACTGTGTCGACCAACCTATATAACTTGTGTCGACCCAAAAATGTAGTGCAGCGTGCAAAGGTGTCGACCCATCCAAACTGTCTGTGTCGACCTAGAAAAGACATTATGTCGACCTAACCATATTTTATGTGTCGACCCATCAAAGCTGAGCCTACACTTTAACATGTCGACTCCATCGTTTAAATTGTGTCGACCCCAACCTACATGTGTCGATCCCAGTATTTCCAGAGACGAATCCTTTAGATTTGTGTCGACCAGTAGGCCCCAGATTTTCTAAGAGAAGGAGTCTTCAGTGTTATGTCGACCGCACAAAAGGTTGTGTCGACCCCAAAGATTCCAGAGAAGAATTTATGTCGACCGCAACAAAAAATTATGTCGACCGATCAGCACCAACGGGCAGAAAATTCTCAACAAAAAATGTGTCTACTAGCTAGTGCTTGTGTCGACCCCAACAACAAATGTGTCGACCCCAACAACAAATGTGTCGACTCAATTTGGCAGATCAGCAGCAAACTATAAATAGATGAAGAAAGCTCATTTTGCGAAGAAGATTTTTGACGAGAGAAAACTACGCCGAAGTGCTGCCAAATTCATTCTCGAACTTTTTACTCTCTCAAATCCTACTACTAAACTTGTATATCATTCTTGAGANTTAGGTTAATCTCGATCCTTCAATTTGTAGTATTGAAATTTTCATATTTATGTAGATTTGGATATATGCTACTGCATGTGTTGATTATGTATATGTGATATGTTTGGGCACTAGAAAATGATTGACATAAAAAAATTACATGAGTGATATTTAACGATGTCCCCATCTAGGCCATAGAGGTCATAAACTAGACCGACGATGGAGTTCATGTGTTGCAACGAGTTTTTGTGATTGAGCTTCTTGGAAAGCGATATTGAAACTCATAAATGTCTCCTCATCTTCACAGTATAGAACCCCAGTTGCAGATGTCGAAGCTCTTATGTTACTCGATCAGCTGTTGTGGCCGACTTGCCCACATGTTTACAATAAATTCTCTCTCCTCGTTGGCTAACTGATAATGAGGTCGAGACTCATGATTAGTACTCATTTGGATCTCGTATTCTATATTTCTCGAGCCTCCTAGGTTTACGCCTCATTATAGGAGGTTTGAGTCTGCCAGCGCCTCTCAGGATTGGCCACATATAGTGTGCAGCGATGAGCTAGATAGAGTATGAGTACATGCTCGAGTAAGTCAATCGGTGGAAGAAGAGATGAAAGTAATTGTCTATCAAAACTCTTATGAACTGCAAGAGAGAAAAATCCCAAGTAAATTCGTGAAGGCTGAAGTTTAAGGTATTATTCTATCCTCTAAGTTTCTTTTAACTTCAGTAAGGATAATAGGATGGTGTTGGTTGAATTGATGGGTAAAAAAATGAAGGATTTCATGTAGATTGTTAGAAAATCAGACAATTATGAACAAAGTTATAGTATTTAAGATTCAGTCGATAAGTAATAGGAAACAGAGTTTATGTCCTTCATAAGAGTTAAATTAGACTATTTGAGGGATTTATAGCCGTTGGAATCACTCGATTCGGAGCTATGAAGAAAAAGTTATGGATGTCGCAAGTCAGTGTACGAAAACTGGGGAGAGCTGCGGTCGACCCCATGTAGTTTGGGTCGACCGATTCTCAAATGTAAAAATGCAGGCTCTCTGTTTTGTCAAATGGGTTGACCCCTTATAGTTTGGGTCGACCGATTCTCAAATTTAAAAGCACACGGTCTCTGTTTGGTGGACATGGGTCGACCCCTTACAGTTTGGGTCGACCCAATCATTGTTCAAACAGTGAATGCCCTCTGTTTTGTCCAATTAAGTCAACATGCGTTAGTTTTCTGAATTTGGTGTCTTCTAAGAAGTTATAGTAGACTCCCTAAGGAAAAATTTGACACCTTAATCATCAGGAATAGATCAATATAGAGGAAGTTATAGATGTTCAAAGTTGGAACAGAAAGTTAAGACTTTATGCAAATTCTGATCCGTATATGATTTATAGGTTTAAGCCATCGATTGGATTAAAAAGGAGACTCAAGTGGATCAACTCAACCTAGCTGCTAAAGTAAGTTAGCATTAAGATTATTTAGCCCTTAAGTGGGACTACATTGCAAAGATTAGGATGATTGTTTGATGTGTGCTGCATGTTTGTTGCATGATATATTTGGTGATGTATGCTTAATTTCATGTTATGTAATGTGATTTAAGAGATGTTTTCATGTTCATATGGTCATGCATCATAGTTTTACAAAATTTCTGCGAACTATTTTCATGCATGGTTTTACAACGTAGTTGGAGGTAAACGAGATATGATTGGTGGTCTGGGACGCCAATTATGTTTCGTCTCCGATGAATTAAGAACTTGAATATCAGAACAGTAAAGTAAAGTAAATGGTTATTACAGGCCTGAGCACCTCAAGTAATAAAGTAGTGAGCTCACGATCAGTAGAAGTTGAAGTAGGTGGAGGGGGTGTTCTTGAGATCCTGTAATATTTCCAAAGATAAAGAAGTTATGAAATCTAAAAAACATGAATGAAATGTGCATTGTTTTAATAGCATGGCATACTCATGCATTGCATTTTATTGTTATGCTATTTATTGAGCTTTAGGCTCATAGTTTAGGCTTTGCAATGTAGGGAATATAATGAAGAAAATTGTACCAATGACTGATCATGAAGATAGAGCAGAAGAGTATCCAAATGATACGGTTTATTGAGCGATGACCAACGGGGAGCAATGTATGACACACACACAGTCGTGACATAAAAATGTTTTGAATGTTTTTGAATATTTTGGATATGTAACTAAAAATGTATACCCTTATTTTGGTGTGACGGATTACGCTTTTCATAAATGATTGTATTTTGAACTATTGTCTTCCGCTGTAAGTTTACATTGTTAAATGCTCCTGTATTTTTTATAAAAGGTGGAATCCAAATTGTTATTCTCAAAGAGTGTATGTATGTTTATTATTCCGGTTTTCCTGGTAAACGGTTTTATGAATTAAAGATAGTAGTTTTCAGAAATTTAAAGCAACGAGTTTTCAACCAAAGTAATGTAAGTAAGTAAGTAAGAAAGCAAGTAACGGACCAGTTCTCGGGCTGCCTGCAAGTAAGCTAAGTAAAGTAAAGTAAAGTAAAGTAAGTAAGTAAGTGAGGTAAAGCAGAAAGCGGCATCTCGGGAATCGGATCGTTACACAGCTCGAGCGAGCCAACCTGTCGAGTTCAAACTTTTTACCGGCTCGGCTCGTTTGACACCACTATTTTAGAGTCGTCATTCCATGTCGTTCTCAGTTTTCCTTGAGGAACAAAAACTCGAAAGTTTCAGCTGAGTACGGCTCTAAACTAATGGATATTCCATGGTAACTTTGATTAGAGCCGGCAAACGAGCGAGCTAGCTCGACAGCTCGCTCGGCCGGCTCGGTAAGGTGTCGAGCCGAGCCAGGCTCGGACCGGAACAGTGGCGAGCCTGGCTTGCTCGAGCCTGTAGGTTGAGCCCGAGCCGAGCTCGACGGATGAGGCTCGCGAGCCCACGAGCCAGGCTCTTCAGGCTCGAATCGCCGGTCGTCGCGCCTCGTCGTCCGTCGCCTCGCCTCGTCGGTCATTCGCGTCGTCTCCTCGCCGAATCTCGTCACCAAGTCGGTCGTTCGCGTCGCCGTCCGTTGCTGCCGGATCTCGTCGTTGTCGTCTGTCGCCTCATCGTCCGTCGTCGCCTGGCTCTCACCTCGTCGCAGATTATCGTCGTCGGAACAGCGGCGACTGAGCGAGGGACCGAGGGAGTGAGGGGGAGAGAGAGAGAGAGAGAGAGAGAGAGAGAGAGAGAGAGAGATTCAGAAGAGCCAAGCTGAAGAGGGGAGGGGACCCCTCGCCCTCGGGCCGTCGGGCCTCTCTCTCTCTCTCTCTCGCAAGCAGCCTACGTGGGCTGCTTGCAACGGTCTGATTGCATTTCGCCCATCAACGGGCAAAAATGCAACGGTCATTAGACCGTTGTAAATTGTAATGTAACGGGAAAAAATGGGAAAAAAAACGTGTATATTTGATTTTTTGGGTATAAATAGAGTTGATTTGGGTGTTAAAATTCACCAAAATTTTTCTTGAATTCTCTCAAGCTCTCGATTCCAATTCTCGTATCTACTTTCTTGTGTGTTGACGATTTATTCAAGCATTAACAAATTACTCATTGTGTTATGTTTTATCGGTAATATATCGTTCATTAATCGTCAAAATTATGATTAACGTCGAACTAATTTCTTTCTAATATTTTTTCAGGACTCGTATTTGTGGAATTAAAGATTTATTGTCACGTACAAGTTAACATCGACCCGAGTAATTGGTGAACGGTATCAATTTATTTGTTATTGTTTATCGAGATGGATCCGAGAAACATAGAATATGTTACTAATTCGGATGATGATATTCAAGAAATTGGCACAAATAATCCGGCATTTTCAATTGGACAAACATCTGCACAAGCATCCACATCATCACTTCCTCGTCCCAAAAAAATAAAAACGTCTGATGTTTGGAATCATTTTAAAATTGTCGAAATAAATGTCGGGGGAAAATTAGAAAATCGGGCACAATGTAAGTATTGTGCAAAAAATTATGCTTACGAATCGACGACTAGTACGATTCATAGACATTATCAACATTGTCACGCACACGAGCAAATGCCCGATAAAAAACAATTACAATTGTCGACGAAAATTTTATTAGGGAATATATTAACCCTAATTATCGACGAATTCCTCGTAATACACTACGAGGTGACATAATTAAATTGTATACGAAAATGAAAAACGAATTATTTTGTCTTTTTGCACAAGCACAACATATGTCGATTTGTATTACTTCCGATTTATGGAGTGCACCGAATGCACTCGGTTATATAGTTGTAACGTCGCATTTTATTGATAATAATTGGCAACTTCATAAACGAATTTTAGGATTTCGTAGTTGCGAATATCCGCATAGTGGTATTACAATTTATCGATACATTTTAGTTATTTTACAAGAATATAATGTTAGAGATAGAATTTTTAGTATTACTTTAGATAATGCGTCCGCTAACGACGTATGAATTTCTCAATTTAAACGATTATTTCAAGTTGATAATTCTCAATCTTCTCTTTTACATATGCGATGTGTTTGTCATATTTTGAATTTAATAGTTAGAGATGCTATGAGTTTTATTTCTCCACATATTGATAATATTAGAAGTGCAATTTCTTTTATTACAACGTCTAACTTCTGACAACAAGAGTACAAGGAATTTTGTAAAGCGGTTAATCTTCGTCCGAAAAAATTAAAAACGGATGTATCCTAGGTGAAATTCGACTTATTTAATGTTAGAAAATGCAAAATCGTATTGGAATGCTATTTGTGATTATATTAGTAAAAAATCACAAAGTATTATTTTAGATAGATGTAGTTGCGATATGGCTAATTTGTTTCTTGATTTTTTGAAACCGTTTTTTGAAGCAACAAAAGAATGTTCGGGAATTTATTATCCGACCACACATATTGTGCTTCCTTGGTTTGTAAAATTAACCAGTGTTTTTTCGAGATATAAACAAATTAATGAATTTTTGGAAATAGTCAATAAAATGGAAACAAAATTTAAAAAATATTGGCTTGAAGTTCCGTTTATTTTTTCGTTTGCTTTAATTATGCATCCGAGATATAAAATAAAGGGTTCTAAATTAATGCTTGATAAAATTGCGCATAACTTAGGTTCAATTTCGGTTGCTACTCAACAATCATTAAAAACCAAACTTGCTAATTTATTTGCATCTTACCAATTAAAATATTGTGATATCCGATCACAATACCTCGTGATACTACCTTCGACATCTTGAGTTGGTGGAAAAATAATTCGAGATTGTATCCGATACTTTCAAAAATGGCCTGTGATTTACTAACACCTCATGTTTCAACTGTAGCTTCCGAGTCAGCTTTTAGTGCAGGTGGACGCGTTTACGACGATCGACGAGGGAGTCTTGCACCGGATCTCGTGGAAGCACTCATATGCATGAAGGATTGGAGCGATGTCATTGCGAGAGAGCAACAACGAGATGATGAACTCGAGGAAGAATTCAAAAATTTGGAATTTGACGACTAGAATTTTTTGTACATTTTTTTAAAAGTTTACATATGTATTGAATATTGATACACAAAATAATTATTTTGGTACGCTGCTATGCAATTTTTTGACAAATTATAATGAATATTGTTGGCTTGTTTTGATATTTTTCGACTAAGTCAAATACCTTGGGTCGACACATGTAGGTTGGGGTCGACACAAATCGAAAGGATCTGTCTCTGAAAAATCAGAGGTCGACACAAATCACTATGTTGTAACCCTTGTAAACTGTATGTGTCGACCCTAGAAAATACTTTGGGTCGACACATGTAGGTTTGGGTCGACACAAATCGAAATGATCCGTTTCTGGAAAATCAGAGGTCGACACAAATCGCTATGTTGTAACCATTGTAAACTGCCTGTGTCGACCCTAGAAAATACTTTGTGTCGACCCTTGTAAACTGTCTGTGTCGACTAGAAAATACCTTGTGTCGACCCTTGTAAACTGCTTGTGTCGACCCCAGATTTTCCAGAGACGGATCCTTTCGTTTTGTGTCGACCCCAACTTACATGTGTCGACCCAAGGTATTTGACTTAATCTTTAAAAAGTTTAGTTAACCTAATTCACCCTCCGTTCGTCGATTTTTCATGAAACGGGGAGTCGGGGACTTCCAACCTCGATTCGGGTTACAACATAGCGATTAATGTGATGTGAGGCTAAGCTAGTAAACTTAGACTTTCTCTTTTTTTAAACTTCCGGTTACAACATAATATATCAAATTTTAGACAATTTATAATGATTTTTTTAGGCTCATTTTCGGCTCGATTAGGCTCTGGAGTTGGGCTCGCTCGGCTCGAGGCTCTGCTCGAATAGGCTCGAGGCTCGATAGCTCGCTCGAGCTAAAAATTTTGGGAAAAAGCTCGACATGCTCGGCTCAAACAGTCTCGACAGGCTCGGCTCTAATAGCTCAACAGGCTCGACGAGCCGGCCGAGACGGGGCTCGGCTCGCTCAAACCTGCTCGTTTGTCCGCTCTAACTTAGAGGTGGCAAATGAGCGGGCCGGCCCGCCAAGCCCGCCTGTTTGGCCCGCACTATTGACGGTGCGAGCCCAGCTCGGACCGTTACTGTTCACGAGCGGGCGGCGGGCTGAGCCGAGCTTGCATATGCAGGCTCGCGAGCCCGCCGAGCCTGGGCTCGAAACACGGGCTCACGAGCCCGGCTCATGAGCCTGGTGAGCCAGCCCGCCAGAGCAGCAGCCCCCCAGCCCGCCAGAAATGTCGTCGACGAAGCTCGTCATCTTCTTCGCCAGAGCTCGCCGTCTTCGGTTGCCAGAACGCCAGAGAAGATCGTCGTAGCTCGTCGTCTTCGGCCGAGCAGCCCGGCAGCTCGTCGTCTTCGGCAGCTCGTCGTCTTCGCCGGCAGTTCGTCGTCTTCCTCTGGTTCTCGATCTGGGAACCAGATCGCCGTAGCTCGCCAGTTGTCTGTTCCAGCGCAGGTATTGATCACGTAGATCTTGTGGAGTGCCGTCAGAGGGAGATTTCTGTAACAAATGCCGGCAGACTGCCGTCGTCTTCTTCCCCTTTCCGTTTGTCGCCCCTCTCAGCCGTCTCAGCCGCAGTCATTTTCTCCGCAGCCGCAGCAACAACAACAATAATCTCTCCTCGTCGTCTTTCCTGTCGACCGTTGCCAACGTGCTTCTGGCAACGGTCTGTTCTTCAGGCAACGGTCATCAGACCGTTGCCTGATTTATCCCCTCCCCGGCTCCCCCCTCCCCCAATTCTCCCAATTCTCCCTCCCCTTCTCTCTCTACGTTTGGAAATCTATAAATACGAAGGTTATATATATCAATTTTTCATTCAGATTTTCATATTCTTCAAATCTCAATTCATTCATCAATTTTCAATTCTCAATTTTTATATTCTTCAATTACCCCAATCTACAATTTTCTCTCAATCTCTCAATCTCTCAACAAGGTATTTTTATATTTTATTTGTATAATTTTTTTTATTATTTTGATTTTAGTGTAAGGTGTTTTGATTTTAATATATGGTGTATTTTTTGTAGGATTTGTATACGTGAAAGGGACCACAAATTGATAACACATACAAGCCGTTGTTGAGTAATTGGTGTGAGCCGTGGGGTAAATTTTTATTTTATTATTGACAATAGTTAATTTTTTTAATTATGGATCCACGTGATTCTATACTCGACACATTTAGTGATGATGATGTTCAAGAAGTTAGGGGAGATAATCACGTATTTTCATTTGGTCAATCATCCGCACAAGCATCCACTTCTTCACCAAGAAAAAAAAGAAATAAATCGTCGAATGTATGGAATCATTTTGAATTAAAGGATATTAGTGTTGGTGGAAAAATAAAAAATAGAGCACAATGCAAATATTGTATTAAAAATTATGCATACGAGTCTGGTAGTTCTACTAGTACTATTGGTAGACATTATAAAAATTGTCACGCAAACGAGCAAAAAAAAGATGCTACACAAACTCTCTTGAATGCTAGTGGTA
>QAOC01044309.1:205628-316521 GCA_003255005.1 Begonia fuchsioides
AAGACTAAATATTTATTTAAACTTGAAAATGTAATTTTTATTTTGATATTTTTTTCGTCTTCTTGTATTATTTTTTTGTCATTTGCACATGATTGACAATTAGATGGGTGCCAATCTAGTTGGGATGTATCTAATATGTAGTGATGCAAATGTCAAAAATAAAATAAATTGTATACATGTAGAAATTATTATTTTTAGCGACATGTAATTTTTATATTGTAATATTCAACGTTTATTAAAAATTAATTTCAACTATGTAATATTATAAATAAATTATAATTATTGATGTGGGATAAATTTATTTAGTTATATTTAGCTCGTTAGGCTCGGTTCGTTAAGGCTCGTTAGGCTCGCCAGACTCTTTAACCTCGGCTCGTTAGGCGCGGTAGGCTCGTTAGGCCCGACAGACTTGACAGGCTCGACGAGCTAAAATTTTTTGAGGTTCGGCGGGCTGTGCTCGGCTCGTTTGCCTCTCTACTCTAACTTCGATATTACAAAGAGGCGTAGATTTTGGAAAGTAAGAGACGGTTCGCAGGCAGCCATGGATTCTTCTCAAAGCTTTCCCGGAAGCGCACCACCTTGCTTTCCTTCCCACCATCACCATTCTCACCTCCACCGCTGCCATCACTGCCTTCTCAAAAGTGGTTGCCTCTGTCGTTCTTCCTGCCTCGTTCCCTCTTCTCACTGCCCGCGTCACCACTTCCTCCACCATCACTGCATCAATCGCCATCTTCATTACCACGGTCTTTATCGTCATAACCCTATGTCTTTCTTTTTGCCTCATAAACTAGAGCCAAATGTTCCCTCATCTGTGCTTAACGGAGTGTATTTTGAGGATTCTGGCTGTAAAGAACATCAACTTTCTGCTTCTCAGTAAGTCTCTTTACTTCGATTTTGAACTACTAATTGCTATCATAAAGCTTATCTATTGTGTTACCATGTAACGACCAGAGCAATAGGTAATATCGATTTTGCGATTGTTTCAGTCCCGACAAATGATTCTGCTCTATTTTTGTTGGAAAGATGAATTGCTTTATATCAGTCAAAAGCAATTTGAAATATCTCCATCTTTATGCTGGTCATGTTAAGTAATCACTATGTGTTAGTTATATTCCTTATGCGTGATCGTTTATTGATATTATACCATTAGTTGCTGAGCAATACTCCAAGAATATTTTCAACGATCAATAGTCTCTAAATTAACATATACGCATATCAACTAGTCTTACACAACTCTTGCAAAATTAAGTAATATATATTTAGAGGTTTTCCTGAGCCGTTTAGGCATTTCTTAGAGGCACAGAGGGGCGTCCTAGTTTGGAAAAAAGAGAAATTTCGTGTTATGTTTGTACTTTTTTAGGAGCGACTTTATAAACTTTAATTCTGAAAACTATAGTATGTCATGCTAATCAAAAACCTTGTGTATAAACCATTAATTGTTGAGTTCGTGGAATATATATGAATTATTGCTCACCATAGTCAGATCCAGAAAACATACTTTAATTAGTTTTAGTCGTTTGCATCCATACATAAGTTTTGATTTCTCTTCTTGATCTTGCTGGTAACATAGTTCCTTGGTGATGAAGAAACTTGATATTAGGATGGAGTTTATCAGAATCTGTTGTGTGCAAGCTATAATACTATATGTTAATCTCATGTAAAGACTAGTATAGACCAGACCAATTTTATTTATTAAAGTTAATTTCATTGATTAAGTCATTTATGTCACATTATAAAATGCTATATTAAAATAATGTCTACCAAATGTGGCTAAGAAGTATAAAATGATGTTCTGAAACAGCATTTCTACAGATCTTTTTATCGTTTACACAAGGGGGCCTTTATAGATTCTTGGTTCTTGGGGAGTGATTGTTTACTTTGTAGCATATCTTCCTTCCTCTGAATCATTTCATAAATGAATGATATAAATTCCTTTTGAAAAAAAAAAAGAAAAGATCTTTTTATGACAAATAGTGGATGCTACTGAAACACCAAAAATCCGGATGAGTTATATGTTTTTTTCAATTCATGCTCAATTATGTAGTTTTAGGGTTTGGATTATAAGAAAGAAAGAGAGGGAGGCTAATGTTTTACGAATTCGTTTTGCTTGAATTCAGGCTTTGTTGAAAACTAATTCAGTTAGTATTTTTCTGATACTTGTATAGAACTCCTGTGGTTTGATTTATTCTGATTATTTAGAGACTTTCTCCAAACCTAAGTTGTCATCATGCATAACTTTTCTATTACTATTTGTAATAATATGTCATAGTTGTTTCGAAAAATTCAGTAGAAATGAACTAATGTGGATTTACAATTTCTATGTCTGATCGTTTCTTTTGAGTTTTATTGCACATTTAATTTGAGTTATTTAGATTAATATTAACTATAAGATTAGGGGTAGTTTAATAAATAGCATTAGGATTGTTTATCTATAAATAGTGGGCGTTAAGGTTGTGTTGAACCATCTTTTGAATATCAATATATTGAATTTGGAAACTTTTCTTGTTGAGAGCTTCTATTCCAGGCAAGCTCGTGGTCGCCGGAACGGTTAACCGCAGGAACGTGGTGTTATTTTCATTTTATTTTTCAGTTAGTTTCTATTTTCCTACTATGAGCATGTTTAGGACACATCAACATCCATTTGTATTCTTATTGGATCATTATGGTTTCTCCGAAAAGATCATTCGTGGAAGAAGAAAACATTTTGGTGGATGAAGAAGAAGAGGAACCAATATTTGTGCTGACAGATGAATGGAGGGAGTTTTTTGAAAAGGGTGAAGCTAGAAGATTAGGTAATGTCACTTAACAATATCCTCCCCCCAACCTTTCACCTACCTTGAGTAACATGATTTTTCTGTTTTATTTTTCCAGCAGAGAAAAAACGGGCCAGGAAGAATAAGAAATAGTCGGATCAAAATCCGAGTTGCCTCTCGAGTTCAGTAAACAGAGGATATTGCAGCAAGTAAGAGCGGTGTTTAAACTTGAAATTATAACTACAAATCTGATGATTGAATGCAGATTGTGAAGGGTTAATCAATGAAAACAGTTGTTGTGGACGAAATTTCAGATCTTAGCCTTTTACACTATCATAGTACGATAGTTTCCTAATCTGATACCCTGAATTGGCATAATGTTAAGGTACATTTTGTCGTTTGGATGCATTAAACGCATGTCCATAGTTAATTTGCTCTGCTTAGTCCACCGTCTCTTTGCCTTTTCATCAGAAATCGAGCGACAGCTTAATGTTGGCCTACCAATTTATCTTTTAGGTTTCGTTGTTTATGTCTATCTAGCTTCTAGCTTATGTAACCATAGATTCCCATGTAGTTTCTCATAGGGGAAGAAAATGGCTGCAGATTCAGGTCAACTTCATGACGTTGTGTTTCATCTTTGGCCCTTTGCTCACAGCTCTCCAAAAGCTCGCCTCCAATGGCATCAATGACTCCTTTTTAGTGGCACCGGGAATCTGTGTAGTCTCTCTATCACTTTGGGTTTCTAGCGACAGTTGCATTAAGTTCAAAA
This sequence comes from Begonia fuchsioides, assembly GCA_003255005.1. Taxonomy (NCBI): domain Eukaryota; kingdom Viridiplantae; phylum Streptophyta; class Magnoliopsida; order Cucurbitales; family Begoniaceae; genus Begonia; species Begonia fuchsioides. The sequence continues at coordinate 209,151 of QAOC01044309.1, forward strand.
CTTCATCAGCTACACTTGATAAAGTCCGGGCAATGCTCGGAATGTTCGTTCAACGCTTTAATCTATGAGGGAGCTTCAATTAAGTGGTTTGACGACACGTGATGAAGTTCTGATGATGCTCAAAAAGTTTGTGTGACATTTGGTGAAGCTATATAGGTGCTGTCGATAGATTAAATATCAAAATTGTTGTGCACTAAAGGTGGGGGTTTTTGGTGTGCTTATAGTCTAAATAAGCGAATGATCAATAGAGATTAATTTTGGTAGTGAAAGTTAAGAAGCTTGAGAGACATTCTTGCAATCGAAGTTCTTTGGATGCCATCGTTGAACCTGGATTTTTAATGAATCATTACAGGGTTTGAGATGTTTAATTTTATAACAATTTATAAATTCTTGGTGAATTATTTAAATTACACGCATTGTGAAACGGGTAAGAACTCATTTGGATAGCTACTTGATGAGAGTTTTGATTGATACCCCTAGTGTAGATATTCATTTCTTATCACGAACTTATCATTATTTCATTATATGCATCATTACAAGTTTTGTTTTAAATTCATTGATTATTAAACTTAAAATTATTTGTAGGACGTATTAAATTCTCGTGGATTGGTCATAAATTTTATTGCCAATTTATGAAGAATTGGAATCAAGGGTTAAACTACTGTTTCAACATGGCCTCTACCATTGTATTCTCGCCTTGTTTTTCTTGGCTTTCTTACTCCCCGGATCACAGAATGAACAACACGGAAGGTTCATTGTACGTCGGGTCTCATAAACACAGCAGCGAACTCATCATCGTCTCTACCCAACATCTCTAGTAAGCTACAATCTATATTCCTCGCTCTTAACTCCACGAACCTCGGTTTTATCCTTTTCTCCAGCGAATAGCTGAAGAACCTCTGATAATCAACCGCGTCCTTTACTTCCATGTCCATTGTTTTTACAAGAAACTCTACCTTCGGCTTCATCACGTTCTCAATGCAGTACCCGAGTATGGGGGAGAATCTACAAATCATGGATGCAATATCCCTCTCCGACAGCCCTATCTCCATCAAGTATTTCACCTGCAGATACGAGAATCTCCGGATACTTTTTGATTACCCGCGGGATGTGCCTTTTGGAGACACCAATGCTTGCTAGGAATTTAAGCTTTCTTTTGATGGTCTTCTCGATGCTTGTAGCTGATATTTCTGGACAGCGAGCAAGTACCTTGCCAAAGGTTTCTTTATCAACTCCAATATCTTTAAAAAAAGAAACCACCTGAAAAATAGCCAAAATGACTATCAAGAAGCCCACTCTTATGGAGTGATCACTGTATTTAGCCATAAAGAATTTCACTNCGCTCTTTGATAAAATCCAAGGATATTTGAGCATCACTTTGCCAATATCATCATCCACCATTCCGACCTAAAATCCAGCACAACTAAGTAACTGAGTGGCAGGAAAAGCTAAACATAAAATTCATAATAGACTAATTTACAAATAGTACCTCATTTAAAGCAAGTATTCTAGTTTTGACTGCCCCAACATTGCTGGAAAAAACAGGAGGAAATAATAAAAAAAAATCTTTTATGCGCCCTCTGGGAATACCAATAACTTGAAGAAATTCTACCAAAGGTCTCACATGGGACTCCACCAACAACATAAGAAGATGAGGAAAATACTCAATTAGATAGCGAAAGGAAACATCAGCCAAACCCAACATGTCTAAACCTTCACGTCTTGCTTCAATCTATGTAACGTCCTTCCTAGCTCGAAATATGTTCTTCGTTTTTTTTACTTGTAGCGGAAAACATTTTCTTGTAAAAATCGTTTAAGGCATACATGAAAACTAAAGTTACTTAAAACATATTTACAACATTTTAGGTTTCATAAACTATTTACAAGCTATATGTACAAAGTTGAAAATTTCTTTTCCTAACTCTTATTTACGATTCTTCAAAATCCTAGGCCAGAGGTCAAAATCCGCTCAAACATCATTGACTACCCCAATGAACAAAGCGATTCATCTTTTACACCTCTCAGTGTACGTCTTCCTCACATACATCATAAAACTCATCTATGAGCATAAGGCTCAGCAAGTACTATAAGAAATGCATGAACATCTACATGATATGCATAAGTCAACTTTTCTTTTCGTTTTATTATGGGTCTTTCATTCCTTGAATTTCTATAATTCCTTATCATTGGGGCTTCCTCGCAAGGAACGAGAGACCACAAACTTGAGTCTACCTAAGGAGACAGGCAACTCGATTCCAAAGGTTGAAAGACCACAAACTTGAGTTCACCTAAGGGGACAACCAACTCAAACCTTTCTTTTTTCTTTCGTTGTATTTTGAGCTCAACCCAAAACAACCATTTTCATATGAAATCTCATGCATATACATAGTTCGTAAATTTCTAGAAAACATGATGCATGAGATGTTTGTGGTATGAACGTGTCAAGTAATTAAGTAATATTCATAACATTAAAACAAAAATCCATCATATCATAAATCGAATCATGCTTTTCTACATCCTTTTATACGTGCATCTCATCTTAACATGTAAAACATAAAACAACAGTAAAGTCTTATTGTTCTATGATGTAGACCCAATTAAGGGCAAAACACACACAATACTACTTACCTTATCTATCCTTAGCAAGTCTTTCTAGTAGTAGGTACTTTTGTAAATCACTTTCACCTCAATAATCTAATATCATTCACAATTTTTGGAATCAATGTCATGTTTTGTGATAACTTTGAAATATCATAACTTGTTCTATACACTATGAAATGCTATGATTCTAAAGCCTATACGTCACTCAAGGTGTCTAATTCAACATGCTAAAACATCTAGGGCATGAGATTAGTCTATCATTAGTTTCAGATACAAAATCTTAATTTGCACAAAATTCACAGTTTTCTGGTAACTTTGATAAAATATGCACAACCTCTACCAATTCTAAATTTCTATCATTCATAAACATATATATGATATTTCAACATGATTGATTAATCAATAAACAGAACCATAGAGCAAAACTTTTAATTTTCGTGTATCACTCATAACCAACTTACAATGTAATTAATAATCTCATAATTATCACTTATCCTTAATGTAATCATGTGAATAATCATAATCACTCTAAACCACGTAACATAAGATCATACCTCTTGATTTTTAGCACAATAGATTCCTCTTGATGAGAGGAACAATTCTCCTTAGAGGATTGGAAGCCAATTTTAGCTTCTTTCTCTTCAACTATTACTTTCTCTCTCTAAACCCTTTCTTGTCAAGTTCTCCCTCTCTTTCACCCCTTCTCTCTCTTCAACACGAAAATGGTTGATCATCAGCCATCCTCTAATATTTCTAGATGGTTCATGGGGTGAAATTACTATTTTGCAAAATTTATTCATTTACTTTTACCATGTTACCATATTACCATAACTTGTTCTATTAATTGCTAAAATACCTCCATTATCATCATTTAAATCATACTTAGTTTAACTAATTAATTCACATTAGTTCAAAGTTAATCATCAGGGTTAAATTAATTAATCATGATTAGTAAACTTTAGTGACTCTATAATTTTCACTAATTATGTCTTAATCATGATTTGGTATTAATTTTTACTATAGTGACATGTGTCATACTTCTATTCGCCTCTCTTTCCTACTCCTAATTCTATATGTATGACTTCCGACAAATTTCTATTTGAACCATTTGATAGCATAAAAACACTTAGTTTGTACACTGGTATTACATTCTACTCTCCTTACAAAAATTTTGACCTCAAAATTTCAAGCATCAAACAAATGAGAGTATTGACTTCTCATATCGTCTTCCTTTTCTTAGGTTGCTTCTTTTACTTGGTGATTAGTCCAAAGAATTTTAACTAAAGGGATTTTTTTATTTGAAAGTTCTTTGGTCAAGTAATCGAGAATTCAAACTGGTTGCTCTGTATACTCCAATGTTGGTCGAATTTCTATATCTTCTTGCTGTACCACTTGAGATGGATCTCTTAAGCACTTCCTTAACATAGATACATGAAACACGTTGTGCACTCCGGCCCCATTGATAATGGTAGATTTAGTTCATATGCCTTTTCTCCAACTTTCTTCTTAATAAGAAAATGGCCAATAAATCTTGGGCTAAGCTTGCCTTTTTTTTCCAAATCTCACTACTCCTTTAAATGGGGAAACCTTTAAAAATACTTAATCTCCCCCGTTAAATTCTAACTCCCTTCTTCGTTGATTGGCATAACTCTTTTGTCAGCTCTGAGCTATCCTTATTTTGTCTCTGATTATCTTCACTTGATCCAGTGTTGTTGAATGATTTCGGGGCTTAATATCTTTGCTTCTCCCACTTCATCCCAACACAAGAGAGATTGACACTTTCGACCATATAGAGCTTCATATGGTGTCATATCAATGGTAGCTTGATAACTATTATTGTACGAGAATTCTACTAAAGGCAGCATCTTGCTCCATGTAGTATTAAACTCAAGTACACATGATCTTAACATATCTTCCAACGTTTGGATTGTCCTCTTTGTTTGCCCATCAGTTTGAGGATGCAATATGGTACTAAAATCAAGTACACATGATCTTAACATATCTTCCAACGTTTGGATTTTCCTCTTTGTTTGCCCATCAGTTTGAAGATGCAATATGGTACTAAAATTCAACTTTGTGCCCATTGCTTCGTGTAAAATTCTCCAAAACTTAGACATAAATCTTGAATCTCGATATGATACAATAGATACCGGTACTCCATGCAATTTCACTATCTCATGTATGTAGAGTTCAGCATATTGATGTAGTGAGAACGCCATCTTCAATGGTAGAAAATGGGCAGATTTCGTTAAGCGATCTATGATTACCCATATGCCATCATGTTCTTTCGTAGTTTTGGGTAATTCAAAAACAAAATCCATTGAAATATGTTCTCACTTCCATTCTAGGATAGGCAAGGGTTGGAGAGTTCCTGCTGAAAATTGGTGTTTACCTTTACTTGCTGGCAAATTAGACACAATTTAACATAATTTGCAATGTCCTCCTTCATATTGGGCGACCAAAAGTGTAACTTCAAATCTCGATACATTTTCGTGGTCCCCGGATGTATTGAGAACATAGATGAATGTGCTTCAGATAACACATTTCTTCGTAAATCTGAATCTTGTGGTATATACCATCACTTTTTGAGTTTTAAAATATCATCTTCTTAACAATGAAATTCAGAAGATTCATCAAGATCCATTTTTTACTTATAATCCAAATACTTTGGATCTCTTAATTGTGCCTCTTTGATCTCATCTAAAAGTATAGGTCTAACCGTTAATGCGACCATCTTACTAATCACTTCCGTTATCAGCTCCAGATCAAATTTTTGGATCTTCAATTCTAATGCAACCGATAAAGCCAATAATGTTGGTTGCTTAAAGCCTCTTGTTCTACTAAATGCATCTGCAACAACGTTGGATTTTCCTGGATGACTCTTAATTTCAAAGTCATAATCCTTGACTAATTCCAACCATCTTCGTTGTCGCATATAAGCTCTTTCTGTGTAAAAAAATACTTCAAACTTTTATGGTCGGAATGTACTTCACATGACTTTCCATATAGGTAATGCCTCCATATCTTGAGAGCAAAAACTACAACAGCAAGCTTTAAATCATGTGTTGGGTAGTTTTTCTCATATTCTTTCAATTGCCTTGTTGACGCATAAGCAATCACTTTCCCCTCTTGCATAAGTACACATCCAAGGCCTATCTTTGATGCATCACAGTAAATAATGAAACGTCAATCTTCATTTGGAAGTTTTAATACTGGGGCTGTGGTCAGTTTATCTTTTAATTCTTGAAAAGTTCGTTCACAATCAACTGACCACCAGAATTTCATGTTCTTCTTGGTTAATCGAGTTAAAGGCATAACAATTTTCGAAAATCTTTCAATGAATTTTTTATAATAGCCTGCAAGTCCAAGAAAACTCCTTACATCTCCCACATTCATTGGCTGTGGCCAATCTTTGACTGTTTGAATCTTTGATGGATCCACGGATATACCATCTTTGGTGATAACATGGCCGAGAAAATCCACTTGATCAAACCAAAATTTGCATTTGGAAAATTTTGCATATAACTTGTGCTGTCTTAATTTATCTAAAACAATCTCCAAATGTTTCCTATGTTCTTCTTTGCTTCTAGAATATATGAGGATATCATCGATAAAGACGATTACGAATCTTTCTAAATATTCTCAAAAAACTCTATTCATTAAGTCCATAAATGTTGCAGGTGCATTTGTTAATCCAAAGGACATTACAGAAAACTCATAATGCTCATATCGTATGAAGTGATGTCTTTGGAATATCTTCAGACTTCACTTTAAGCTGATAATAACCCGAACGTAAGTCTATCTTTGAGAAAACTTGTGCACCAATGAGTTGATCAAATAAATCATATATTCGTGGTAAAGGATCATATTCTTTACCGTCAGCATATTCAATTCTCTTTAATCGATGCACATTCTCATTGTGCCATCCTTATTCTTTACAAATAACACCGGGGCTCCCCAAGGTGAAAAGCTTGGCCGAATGAACCCCTTATTCATCAATTCTTCCAATTGACTTTTTAGCTTCTTTAATTCAGCTGGGGCAGTCCTATACTGGTTTTTAGATACCGGTTCTATGCCAGGGTATACATCAATTACGAATTCAATCTCCCGGTCCGGTGGAAAACTAGGAAGATCATCTAGAAAACTTCTGTAAAATTTTGTACAACCGGGATCTCCTTCAGTTGGATAGTTGGTTGATTCCGAGTATCAATAATACTTGCCAAGAATCCTTCACACCCACTTTTTCAGTAATTGTTGAGCATTAATAGCTGATATGATCAGCACTTTCTTTGCACACTTGACTGCTTGAAAAGAACAAATTTGTGCACTCGGAGGATGAAAGTAAATAATCTTGGTCTTACAATTAATTGTTGCATGATGTCGATGTAGCAAGTCCATTCCTAGAATTGCATCTTCATTTTCATGATTATGAAATCAGCATATAGTATCCTATCATCTATCTTAACTATGCACTCCCGTAACACATGACTTAAATGCAAATGCTCACCCGAAGGTAGCATCACATCATACTCATACTCTGCTTCTTGAGGGTAGCAATTGAGCATAGTTATAAACTCAAGTGAAATAAACGAGTGAGTTGCACCCGAATCAATCAAGGTATAAGCAGGCATATCCATAATATAAATGGAACCTGACACCACTGCAAATTCATTTGCCTCTTCTAGCTCTATCATTGCAAAAACATGTGGTGTCACCTTCGGTTTCTCCTTGTCCATCATCGGGCAAAACTTGGAGATGTGGCCTGGTTGCTTGCATCTATAACATTGTCCAGTGCCTTTCAAGCATTCTCCTGAATGTACCCTTTTACATTTTGGACATCGTTGTGATTGAGAAGACTTTTGAATTTTCTTTTCTCTACCTTGGTTTTGTAGTTCTTATCCTTGTCTTTTACCTTTCGTATGTGTCTGTCATCTCTATTCTCCAGATGACTGTCTTTCAGTGTAAAATTTATGAACATTTTCTCGATGTTGTTGAAATTTAGCCTCGGCTTCTTCTACTTTGAATGCTTTAGTTACCACTGAAGAAATACCTGAAATTTTTATGCCCCTATAAATTTCATCTTTCATGCCTTGGGTGAATTGATGCACTTTATGCTCATTGTTGCTAACTAAATGGCTAGCAAAATGAGCCATAGATTCGAATTTTTGTTTTGACGCAGTTGTACAAACTCCACTAATTTACTTGTTGTGACTGTGCGACTAAAATACTTCTCGTAAAATACTTCTTTGAATTGCTGCCACGTCATGGTTCGAACATTATTGATGCCCTTCACAGTGTCCCATCAATATCATGTATCTTTGGCTAACATGTATGCTGCATAATTAACTTTCTCCCCGTCCTCAATTTTAGCATAATCAAACATATCTTCAAGTGTACGAACCCACTCTTCAACATATGGTGGGTCCGATGATTGCCCATGAAAACTTAGAGGGTGCAGGCGGTGAAACCTTTCACAGCTAAGATCTACCGTCCCAACCACACGGGGATTCAATTGTTCTTCTCGAGCCATTAATCTTTCTGATTGTTGAAATTGGCGATCAACAATATCTGACAGTCGATTAACCTCATCTCTTGCTGGATTTCCTCTTACCATTTTGTACTTATCCTACATCGAGCAATAATGTATAAGCAAATACTTATTCACTTCCAATAAGAAAAACTTACTAATGCTGGAGCTCGTTCATGGTGGTAGTTGTGTTGTCAAGCTGTCTGCAGAAATGATTTTGACTTGGGCTCAGATACCATATATTTGTAACGTCCTTCCTAGCTCGAAATATGTTCTTCGTTTTTTTTACTTGTAGCGAAAAACATTTTCTTGTAAAAATCGTTTAAGGCATACATGAAAACTAAAGTTACTTAAAACATATTTACAACATTTTAGGTTTCATAAACTATTTACAAGCTATATGTACAAAGTTGAAACTTTCTTTTCCTAACTCTTATTTACGATTCTTCAAAATCCTAGGCCACAGGTCAAAATCCGCTCAAACAGCATTGACTACCCCAATGAACAAAGCGATTCATCTTTTACACCTCTCAGTGTACGTCTTCCTCACATACATTATAAAACTCATCTATGAGCATAAGGCTCAGCAAGTACTATAAGAAATGCATGAACATCTACATTATATGCATAAGTAAAACTTTTCTTTTCATTTTATTCTAGGTCTTTCTTTACTTTAATTTTCATGCATCCTTATCATTGGGGCTTCCTGGCAATGAACGAGAGACCACAAACTTGGGTCCACCTAAGGGGACAGCCAACTCAATTCCAAGGGTTGAGAGACTACAAACTTGAGTCCACCTAAAGGGGCAGCCAACTCAAAGTTCTTCCCAATAACATTTACGTAATTCTCTTTCTTTCTTTCTTTTATCTTCTTCTTTCGTTTGTTATTCGAGCTCAACCCAAAACAACCATTTTGATATTCTGTTTCATAATAGTTCGTAACTTTCTTAAAAACATGATGTATGAGATGCTTATGAACATGAATAATATGGATGTACCAAGCACATCATTAACATGTGTAACATATGCATAAAAATTCATCACATCATAGTAAAGATCGATTCCAATCACATTTTGTAAGCTACATTAACTTAACTACTTCACAATTACTAAGGACATATACTTCTTCCATTTTGACATAAAACAAACACTTTATGATATAACCATAATTGCAACATGTTATTTAATAACATGACATTCATAAATCAATCAGACTTAACACTTCAAAACATATCTTTGAGCTAAACCATCATTCAACATATTTTATCTAATCATTAAACAATTTATGTCATAAGAAACAAGCATAACTTAACACTTCATGGTGCACGCCCAATGAGGCAAAGCACAAACATAGCATTACTTACCTTAGGTCTTTAAAAATTAGGCAACACATAATCAATGTCTTTTAATCACTTCTTAACCTATAAATAAAACAACTATTAATCGTAACCTGAAATATTGTTTACTGTTTTGCATCAACTTCAAAGTATCATAACTTATTATATACAACTCTTAATGTTCTCATTCCAAAGCTCAAATCTCGCCCAAGGTGTCTATTTTAACGTGGTAAAAGGGCTTGGCCAGTGGATTAGTCTCACTTAAGTTTTGAATATAAAATCTAAAACTGAACAGATTTCATTATTTTTAACTACTTTTGTATAACATGAACAAATATGAACTAATTCATTTTATCTTTCACATATATCCACACCTAAGCAATTAGAACATGATTAGATATCATTTTTACAGAACAATAAACCATAACTTCTAAATTTCGTGCACTTTAAATAACGAATTATCATTCCCTTACTTTAATACTCAAAGATCACAATTATTCTTTAATTAATCATACTATTAATCATGATTAATCTATACAACATATGCAATGAATCTTACCACAAGATTCTTAGCTCAATAGATTTATCTTAATGAGATGAACACTTCTCAATGACTTGGATGCCAAATCTCTCTCCTTCACTTTCAATTTTAACTTTTCCTCTCTAAAACCCTTTCTCCTTTTTTTAGCTCCTTTTCTCTCTTTCTCTCTCTACAGCCACGAAAATGGCTGATCTTCAACCATTTCTCACATTTTTCAGATAGATTTTAGTATAAATTTAATTTTTAGTACAACTTATCCTTTTAGGTTTACTATTTTATCCTTATATGTCTCTTTAATTGTTAAAATACTTCAATTATCATCATTTAATCATACATACTTTATTTAATTATTCTAGATTAGTACTAAGTTAATTCTTAATATTAACTTAATTAATCATGATAGTAAACCTTAATTACCCCTTAATCACTCACTAGTTACACCTTAATCACAATTAGTCACTAATCTAATAGTGACACGTGGTACTTTCTTATTGCTTCACTACTTTAACATATAAAATCACAATTTACATCTAATAATATTATTTAATTAAAGTTTATTCAAATTACATCCTTGATTGAGGAAGAAACCTAATGTAGAGGTGACATATCCTTAAAATATCAAGTGTAATTTCACTCACTATCAAGTCTAATCCTAGCTTTTGCATCTTTCACATTTAATTAACTATCTTAATTTATCTTAAAAGTAAGCATTTTTTTTTGGGTATTACAATCTATATCACAGGATCAATCAAATTTTTAGAGAACGAAGAACAGAGTTCATAAACAGTATCAGCCATACCTTTTCAGAAAAGGAAAGTGTTTGTTGCATGCTGTCATTAACGTGTGACTTCTATGTTCTATCTTTGCAACTTTTCTGTTTGTGCCTCACTCGTAAAAGGATGAGTTGTTGACATGTAGCTTCCTCTTTTTGAAACTTGGCTCGACCGAATTCGATGTAAATTCTTGTTTGTTTCAATATAATTAACTTATCCAAAAAAATGAAGAAAATTTCTAGCTTCTCCAGCATTGCATGAATCACTCTATTATGCCTCAAATCGACCTAATTACAACATTCGTGTCAGTAAAGAGAGGGAGATACGTGAATCTGGAGTTGAGGTTGGTCCCTCGTCCTGAGATCCTCGCCGAATCGCCCTTCCATTTCGATGGCGCAACCGCGGAGGCTGACGGAGAAGCCCTTGTTTATTAGAAAACTCAACCTCGTTACAGCTTGACGCATGGCTTTGGGTGGAAGCTTCTCGGCGATACGTGGACGACAGGTGTAGCGCTATTATGTCAAGTTTTACAGAAACGCTTTCTGGATTGAGTTCGAGTTGCGGAAAGGAGCGGGAGTTAGAATGGAAGAGAGAAGCAATGTACACTTGTACTGCCATGAAATTAACATCGTCATAGTACAAAGGCTACACTACTACTGAACCATAATTGTTGGTAGATGACTTGTCACGCCCCGAAGTAGGGCCTGACAGAAACGCCAAGTCAGATAACCAAATCCACCTAAGCAGATTCAGAAGTCTGACCCAAAGGCTATATTTAAACTTGCGGAAGATTCACTTAATCAAAATACCCCGAGTCTATCCATCCAAAGTGTTATAAGTCATACCATAAATAAATCATTAATACAACCAAATCGAAAGAAATATTGTTCAAATATATTCACTCACAATTTATTACCAGTTACAACAGAGGAAAATATTAAAGAGATTCTTCCAAGAAATCTCTACCAGTTCCAAAGTCGACTGCTAGCCTGGTAAAAAAATATTGTCGATTGGGTGAGTGACAAACTCGTAAGTTACCTATATTTAATGCATTCCGGTTAAAACTTAGATTTTAACTCTTTTCCCAAAAATCGCGATCTATTCTACATGATGCATATATTTTGAAATTCATTCAAAACCATGCATATTTTCATTTCAAATCCCGGCTCCGCGAGCCCAATAAAAACAAATCTTTTCCCCTTGGGAAAAACCCGGCCCATCGGGCCCCTGTGAGGTATTTAGGAAAACTCGTCACATACGTAGGTGACTATACTACAAAATACCCTCACAGCCATATCAAACATCAAATACCTGTGAAAAAGGAGTGTCACACAAGGACCACCCGGGCACACCACAGAAAGATGGGCAAACGGCTCACCAACTCATGAGCCAGAAAAGAAATCCCGGTACCGGTCCTCCTGGGTACCATCCATTACCACCCGGATCAAACCACAGTTGCCTCAGCCAACTGCCATCCTAGGCCTCCCGGTAAGGTGTACCTGACCTACGCTACCGTAACCCTGCACGCATGCAGTAACTCTGGCCAGGTTTAGGGAGATTTAAGGTGCCCTAGGGAACGCGTCATCACCGCCCCATCACCATCCCAAATCACATCAAGTGATAAGACATAGGTCGACCCTACCAACTCCGACGAATGGGGTCGATCCTCTGACCAACCCTACCAACTCCGACGAATGGGGCCGACCGGCCGACCGACCCTACCAACTCCGACGAATGGGGTCGATCCTCTGACCAACCCTACCAACTCCGACGAATGGGGCCGATCGTTTCAAACAAAATCCACATTTATAAAACCAAATCCAGTTTCTAAATAAACGTGGAAATCCAAAACACAGTTCAATATTCATTCCCATCCAGATAGGCAAACATATAAAATATCAATCATTTAAATCATGTAAATCAACCATATAAATCATGTTCTATCTGGATTATAAGTTTTAATACTTTAAAACTGACGTGCGCCACGTCGTTTTGGGTGTCAACCACCAAAATATGGTTATTACAACCTTTAAACCATGCATTTAGAATAATGCAGAAAATATAAATGACTTACCTCTTTTTACGCAAATTTTCCCTTTCCTTTTCCTTTTCTCGGGCTCTAGGCTCGGTTCAATTTCGTAGAACTCCTCTAAAATATTCCAATTATATTGCATAAGAGAAGAGCATTGAAAACCGAGCAAAAAGACGCGAAAACGGGCCAAAACGGGCCCGGATGCTTGCTGTCCGGTTCGGTCCAAATCGGACAGAACCGGTCAACGGTCAATGTTGACCGGTCAACGTTGACCAGTCAACGCCACATCAGTGTTGACCGAGTCAACAATGCCCCGTCAGTGCCTAGTCAGCAGCCTAATCAGCATTGACCGGTCAACACTGTTCAGTCAGCCTGCCTCGTCAGCGCTGACCCGCTCAACATGACCCGTCAGCGTTGACCCGGTCAACGCCGTTGGCCGGCGACAATTTCCGTCACCGGCGACGATTTCGGCGTCCGTTCTCGACGTAATTTAGTCAAAATACTCGTCTCGACGAGACGGACTCAACCATACCAATATTCCCAAGAGAACTTAAGAGTTTAAAAACCGAAATTAAAAACTCTGACTCTCGGTTTTTCTTAGATCTCTCTCAAAATACGAGGTTACCTTCAAAGCCGCTTTAAACGATTGCTCCTCTCGTCGTTGCGGACGTTTTGACACCTTGATCTCGTCGATTGGACGACGTTTGCCCGCGATCCCCTTTTCTCCCTCTCTTTCTCTCTCTCGGCGTGGGTGCGTGGGTGGGGGTGGGGGTGNAATCCCGACACGATCATGTGTCCATTTATTTCGTAAAATCGGCTCTTACGTTACATTCGAAAATTGTAGCTCGATTTCTTCCCGAGATATCCCAATTTATTTAGTTTGACTAAGTCGTCGCACGTGGCATATACGACAAATTTACGTTCCGCATACGACAATCGATTAGTCAAACTTCGCAAAAAATTTTCCTTGAAATTCGGGATTTAAAATTTCGGGTTATTACAGCATAGCCCCCTCAAAAGAATCGTCCCGAAATTCAATACAAACTTAATCAAAAAATGTAAATAAACGAGGGTACTTTTCCATCATATCCGATTCAAGTTCCCAAGTCGCCTCGTTTTCAGCGTGATTCTGCCACAGCACACGAACCACAGGAACCTCTCTTCTTCGTATAACCTGAACTTCTCGATCAATGATCTGTTCAGGCTCCTCCACGTATGTCACGTCCTCCTCAATAGGTACGTCAGTCCAAGGGACTACGTGTGAAGGGTCTGAAACGCATTTTCTCAGCATAGAAATGTGAAATACGTCATGTACATACCCGAGCTCGGCAGGAAGTTCAAGCTTGTAAGCTACTGCGCCCACTCGTTTAATAATCGGAAAAGGGCCAATGTACCTCGGAGCTAATTTACCCTTTACTCCGAATCGGCTAATCCCTCGCCTTGGTCGAACTTTCAAAAATACATAATCCCCTACATCAAACTCCACCTCACGGCGCTTAAGGTCTGCATAGCTCTTTTGTCGGCTTTGCACTGTGACCAGCCTCTGCCGTATAAGCTTAACCTTCTCGTTCATCTCACGAACCAGGTCAGGGCCCAAAGAAATTCTATCTTCAGCCTCGGCCCAACAAAGTGGAGATCGACAAGGTCTCCCATATAACGCTTCATACGGAGCAACTCCGATGCTAGCCTGGAAGCTGTTATTGTAGACAAATTCGACCAAGGGTAAATGAGTAACCCAACTGCCTCCAAAATCCAACATACAGGACCTGAGCATATCCTCCAGAGTCTGAATCGTACGCTCAGATTGTCCATCCGTCTGAGGATGATGGGCTGTACTCAAGTTCAATTCCGTACCTAGAGCATTCTGCAATCCTCTCCAGAAATTTGAAGTGAACCTGGGATCACGGTCACTTACAATGCTCAAGGGTACCCCGTGTAGTCGAACTACACTCTCAATGTAGAGGCTACACAGTTTGGATATGGGAAATTTAATACGGACCGGAATAAAATGTGCAGCCTTTGTCAGGCGGTCCACAATGACCCATATAGAGTCAAACTTCTATGGGGTCTTCGGTAAACCCGTGACAAAGTCCATGGTTATATGATCCCACTTCCATCCCGGAATATGCAAGGGTTGCAACAATCCAGCAGGTCTTTGGTGTTCAGCTTTAACTTGTTGGCACACTGCACAACGTGACACGTATTCTGCCACTTCACGCTTCATTCCTGACCACCAATATTGTCGCCTCAAGTCCTGATACATCTTTGTGCTACCAGGATGGATTGCAAAATTTGATTTATGCGCTTCTGACAATATGTCGAGTCGGAGTTTATACTCGCTGGGAACCACCACACGTTCCCTGAACAATAAGGTTCCAGCAGTATTGATTCTCCAACCATCAAGTTCCTCTCCATTCTGCAGACTTTTAGCGACTTCTATTAAACCTGCATCCTGTGTTTGCATATACTTAACAGTCTCGAGTAGAGAGGGGGATGCAACAACATTGTAGGCATATGATGTCCCCTCACCCCCGAAATATTTTAGCTCATAATTTCCCAGAACGGTTGACTCTTTCCATTCGTTTATAGCCATACAGAAAGCCACTGCCCGGGGGTTCCTGCTTACAGCATCAGCAACAACGTTTGCTTTCCCTGGATGGTATTCCAAATCGAAGTCGTAATCTCCCATATACTCCATCCAACGACGCTGTCTTACATTTAAATCTCTCTGAGAGAAAAGATACTTCAGTGTCTTGTGATCTGAAAAGATTTGGAATCTAGCCCCATACAGGTAGCTCCTCCAAATTTTCAATGCAAAAATAATGGCTACTAATTCAAGATCGTGGGTAGGATAATTCCTTTCATGTGGCTTCAATTGCCTCGAAGCATACGCCACCACACGACCATTCTGCATCAGCACACCACCCAACCCAACTCCTGAAGCATCTGTGTACACCATGTAAGGTGTCTTATTGTCAGAACTGGTGCACTTGTAAGACTGTTCTTCAACTCTTCAAATGCACTCTGACAAGCATCATCCCACTCAAATTTAACACCCTTCTTGGTCAGTTTTGTTATCGATGCGGCTATTATCGAGAAACTTTTCACGAATTGTCGGTAATAGCCAGCAAGACCCAAGAAGCTTCTAATTTCTGACACGTTTTTAGGAGGCTCCCACTTTGTCACTGCCTCAATCTTTGAAGGATCTACTGAGATTCCTTCCCGTGATATCACGTGTCCAAGAAATTTCACCTCAGACATCCAGAATTCGCACTTACTTAGTTTGGCATACAAACTGTTTTCCCTCAAGGTTTGAAGCACAATTCGAAGATGCTCCTTGTGCTCACTACGAGATCTTGAGTACACCAAGATATCGTCGATAAAAACTACCACAAAGCGATCAAGATATGGTCTGAACACTCTGTTCATCAGATCCATAAATACCGCAGGTGCATTTGTTAGGCCAAAAGGTAATACCATGAACTCAAAATGTCCATACCTCGACCTAAACGCAGTTTTGGGAATATCTTCTTCCCGTATTTTCACTTGGTAGTAACCCGATCTCAAGTCAATTTTAGAGAAATATCGAGATCCTCCCAACTGGTCGAACAAATCATCAATCCTTGGCAGCGGATATTTATTCTTTATCGTCATCTGGTTCAATTTTCGATAGTCCAAGCATAACCGCAAGGATCCATCCGCCTTCTTAGCAAATAATACGGGAGCTCCCCATGGGGATGTACTCTCCCGAATAAAACCAGGTTCCAATAATTCGTCCAGTTGACTCCTTAATTCCCGTAATTCAGTAGGTGCCATACGGTAAGGAGGGATCAAAATAGGAGTCGCACCCGGAATCAAATCGATGCGAAACTCCACCTCACGATCAGGAGGTAATCCAGGCAATTCATCTGGAAATACATCAGGAAACTCCTTGACTACCGTCAAACTCAGGCTCTGCCCGGCAAATTCGTCATCAACATTCACTGACCATAGGTTCCCGTGTAGTTCTAGACCAAACGACCTCCCAAACAACTCCTCAAAATTTGATTAGTTGTTCCCGCATTCAACCCACAGCGGAGAACAACAACCGATCCATCCTTGGCAATCAAAGTGATCTTCTTTGAGTCACAACATATGGTTGCCGAATATTTTTGAAACCAATCCATACCCAAAATCACATCAAACTGATCCATGGGTAATAAAATCAAGTTGGCTGAAAACTTATGATCATCTATAACTATGCAAACTGAGCGGCATATAGATGAAAACCCACCACATGTCCCCAGTGGTGTACGAAGTTCGAGTGAAGACTCCATAACCGAAGTCTCCAACTCGAGTGTCAACGCAAAAAGTTCAGATATAAACGATAATGTAGAGCCCGTATCAAATAAAGCATGAGCAAAGGAATGGTAAAGAAGGATCGTACCATCGACGACATCCCGGCCATATAAGTCAAAAGGCTCTGTATCGGCCGCCACTGCATAAGTCTGTGCAGTCTCCCTCACTGGAGCTCTACCTCGGCCACGGCCACCTCTGACAGAACTCTGGCTACCACTCCCTGCCTGCTGTGTCGGAGCTCTCTGTGACGGGTTTTGATTGGACCCGTAACTCTGCTGTCCAGGATGAGGACTCTGGAAACCTGAACCAGTCTGTTGTGGCTGCCTAGATGACTGGCCACCAAATCCTCTAAAATGTCCTGGCTGTCCAGTACCCCTTTGAGGGGCAGAGAAATCCTGGCGAGGCTGCTGCTGTCACTGTGGGTTCTGGGGGCAATCAACTCTCTTGTGCCCGACTTACCCACAAATAAAACACCCATAAGGGCTGTATCGACCACTGCCAGAAGAGCTGCTAGTAGCACTTGCAGGTCGACCCCCGCCGGAACTCTGCATCGGCGCTTTTCCCTTATTTCTCTTGGTTATCTTCCTCTCATCACGACGCACTTTCTGCTCCTGATAAAATCCCTGTGTTTCATCAAACACCTGCTCCATGCGTCGAGAGGCATCCACCGCTCCTTGGAGGGTTTCGTATCTGACCAAGGCCACTGCTTGCCTCAACTTCGGCCTCAGACCAGCCTGGAATTTGCGAAGTAATCCATACTCAGAAGCTCCATCAGAATATGACATCAGCTCAAAGAAACGATCATAGTACTCGTTGACCGTTGAGGTGCCCTGTGTCAGATTCATGAATGCCTGTAGCTGGGCATCCCGGTAACTCTCACAGCAGAACTGGTTCCGGAAGGTAATTACAAACTCTCCCCAGTCCATTGACTCGGCACTGGCAGAAGATGCGAGTACCGACTTCCACCAGTTGTAGGCACTCTTCTCCAGGAAATGTGTGGCAATGGAGATCTTAAATGCGCCCGGGATCCGAAGGGACCTGAAATTACGCTCCATCCGGTCCAACCATTCCTCAGCCATCCCCGCATTTGATCCTCCCAAAAATGTCGGTGGGTTCAACCGTATCATACCCTGGAAGTACGTCATGTACTCGTGTATAGAGGGTTGCGGTGCATCTGTACTAGAGAGGTTTTGCATTCTCTCAGTAACATCCTCATTAGGGTTTGGGTTCTCCCGTGACTGAGCATTCCGTGAAGTCCTTCGTGGAGGCATGATTTTTCTGCAATCATGTCAAAAATTCATTTCTCCACCCACGTACATTTCAATTAGTCGTATTGATTTACCATGCTATGTAACAAATTGGATGGAACCGGCTCTGATACCATAAATTTCTGTCACGCCCCGAAGTAGGGCCTGGCAGAAACGCCAGGTCAGATAACCAAATCCACCTCGGCAGATTCAGAAGTCTGACCCAAAGGCTATATTTAAACTTGCGGAAGATTCACTTAACCAAAATACCCCGGGTCTATCCATCCAAAGTGTTATAAGTCATAGCATAAATAAATCATTAATACAACCAAATCGAAAGAAATATTGTTCAAATATATTCACTCACAATTTCTTACCAGTTACAACAAAGGAAAATATTAAAGAGATTCTTCCAAGAAATCTCTACCAGTTCCAAAGTCGACTGCTAGCCTGGTAAAAAATATTGTCGATTGGGTGAGTGACAAACTCGTAAGTTACCTATATTTAATGCATTCCGGTTAAAACTTAGATTTTAACCTTTTTCCCCAAAAACCGCGATCTATTCTACATGATGCATATATTTTGAAATTCATTCAAAACCATGCATATTTCCATTTCAAATCCCGGCTCCGCGAGCCCAATAAAAACAAATCTTTTCCCCTTGGGAAAAACCCGGCCCATCGGGCCCCTGTGAGGTATTTAGAAAAACTCGTCACATACGTAGGTGACTATACTACAAAATACCCTCACAGCCATATCAAACATCAAATACCTGTGAAAAAGGAGTGTCACACAAGGACCACCCCGGCACACCACAGAAAGATGGGCAAACGGCTCACCATCTCATGAGACAGAAAAGAAATCTCGGTGCCGGTCCTCCTGGGTACCATCCATTACCACCCGGATCAAACCACAGTTGCCTCAGCCAACTGCCATCCTAAGGCCTCCCGGTAAGGTGTACCCGACCTACGCTACCGTAACCCTGCACGCATGCAGTAACCCTGGCCAGGTTTAGGGGAGTTTAAGGTGCCCCAGGGAACGCGTCATCACCGCCCCATCACCATCCCAAATCACATCAAGTGATAAGACATAGGTCGACCCTACCAACTCCGACGAATGGGGTCGATCCTCTGACCAACCCTACCAACTCCGACGAATGGGGCCGACCGGCCGACCGACCCTACCAACTCCGACGAATGGGGTCGATCCTCTGACCAACCCTACCAACTCCGACGAATGGGGCCGATCGTTTCAAACAAAATCTACATTTATAAAACCAAATCCAGTTTCTAAATAAACGTGGAAATCCAAAACACAGTTCAATATTCATTCTCATCCAAATAGGCAAACATATAAAATATCAATCATTTAAATCATGTAAATCAACCATATAAATCATGCTCTATCTGGATTATAAGTTTTAATACTTTAAAACTGACGTGCGCCATGTCGTTTTGGGTGTCAACCACCAAAATATGGTTATTACAACCTTTAAACCATGCATTTAGAATTAATGCAGAAAATATAAATGACTTACCTTTTTTTACGCAAATTTTCCCTTTCCTTTTCCTTTTCTCGGGCTCTAGGCTGGTTCAATTTCGTAGAACTCCTCTGAAATATTCCAATTATATTGCATAAGAGAAGAGCATTGAAAACCGAGCAAAAAGACGCGAAAACGGGCCAAAACGGGCCCGGATGCTTGCTGTCCGGTTCGGTCCAAATCGGACCGAACCAGTCAACGTTGACCAGTCAACGCCACATCAGCGTTGACAGAGTCAACAATGCCCCGTCAGTGCCTAATCAGCAGCCTAATCAGCATTGACCGGTCAACACTATCCAGTCAGCCTGCCTCGTCAGCACTGACCCGGTCAACATGCCGTCAGCGTTGACCCGGTCAACGCCGTTGGCTGGCGACAATTTCCGTCGCGGGCGACGATTCCGGCGTCCGTTCTCGACGTAATTTACGTCAAAATACTCGTCTCGACGAGACGGACTCAACCATACCAATATTCCCAAGAGAACTTAAGAGTTGAAAAACCGAAATAAAAAACTGCGACTCTCGATTTTTCTTAGATCTCTCTCAAAATACGAGGTTACCTTCAAAGCCGCTTTAAAGGATTGCTTCTCTTGTCGTTGCGGACGTTTTGACACCTTGATCTCATCGATTGAACGACGTTTGCCCGCGATCCCCTTTTCTCCCTCTCTTTCTCTCTCTCGGCGTCGGGGAACCGAAGAAGACTCGTCTTCTTCAGTTTTATTTTTATTTATTTTATAAAATATTATAATTAATAATATTATATTATATTAAATAATATAATATTATTAAATCATAATATTTATTTTTGTAACGTTTTTTCGATTTTCGTTCGATTCCCGTTGTTTCACTAAAATCCCGACACGATCATGTGTCCATTTATTTCGTAAAATCGGCTCTTACAAAATATTATAATCGTAGCTCGATTTCGTCTCGAGATATCTCAATTTATTTAGTTTGACTAAGTCGTCGCACGTGGCATATACGATAAATTTACGTTCCGCATACGACAATCGATTAGTCAACTTCGCGAAAAATTTTTCATAAAATTCGAGATTTAAAATTTCTGTTCTACATGACTCGTTATATGAAAAAAGCATGAACAGGCATGGTATGTGCAGCCAAGAACAAACAAATAAAAGACGAGAGGAATAGTTGTGGGGTCGATGCGCGATCAGTGAGCGGGAGAAGCGGAAGACGGCAGCGCAACTTTGTTGCGGTACTCGCCCAGAGCCCACAGCGGGAATACTTCTCGGAATGAGGCGAAGTGCAGCGTGCAGTTCTTGAAGAATTCCCCCGTGATTTCCTGCGTTTTTCGTCAGAATGTCAGTCGCTAAATTTGTTGTATTTGGTCGTGGATTGGAGTCAGGGAATACCAACCTCTTGGGGGAAATCTCCCTCCTCCGTTTGAGAGTTGATCAGAAACTTTGCGCCCAAGTGAACCGGAGCTGGATCCACTTCCGCCTGTCCTCGCCGGAAAATACCCCGATCATTGTTTCGTTCTTAGCACAAGTAAATTTATTCAACGACTAGACTCACCTGTCCGGCAGCAATCAGACCCATCAGACCCCAGGCTGACTGCACTATATTCGATCTCTTTCCATCAAGCGGGATGTATCTCTGAACCACCAAATCAAATGAACCTTCAGTTTTATCTTCCCAGTTTAAAAAAAAAATGGAAAACAAGAAAGAACAGCAAGGAACACACCTTGTAAGGACACGAGAGGTAGCTCTCCCCCCATCCTCCTTCGAGATTCTGAATTTGGAGTAGAAACTTGGCTCCCCTTCGAAGAGCCTCGCAGTTATGGTACGTCTTTCCGGCCATGGATAAGGCTTTGAGCGCAAACCATGTGCCATAGGTGTAGCAGATTCCCCAGTTTCCATACCAGGAACCATTTTCCAATTGTATGTCTTGCAGGAACTGCACTGCCTTTGCGATGAAGCTATCCACCTCTTTCCTTCTGTGTCCTGGGTATAGCTTTCTGAACATGATCATGCCCTGCAACGCCGAAGACGTGCATTCAACGTGCCTGCAACCAAGATTGATCGTCGCTTAGACTCCAAGTAGAGCTTGGCTACATGAATTCTCGACCAACACTTACTCATGCTCAATGATGAGATCCTCCAGAAATTCGACTGGATTCAGCCACTGGTTCGACATAAAACAGATCATCGTTAGTTCATTTTTTTAACACGCTCTTTGAATTTTCTGATTCTACTATTTTGTTTACTTGCCTCCATCCAGTAAAAAGGTGACGCCGGCTCCCAGGCTGGTAGACCGCCATTCTTACTCTGCACGCCAGTTTCAAAATAGGACAAGAAAAGGATGAGGAGAGGGAGAAGAGAGCACCATATACACGAAGGTGGAAGCCATCGTTACCTGCATGTTGAGAATGACATTAACGGCATCAAAGAAGCGTTGGGGCTCCATCTTCTCCCCCACCACTTGAGGAGGTAGAGTTGAGAGTAGGAGGCAGCACTGCCAAATAATAGAAACATGAGCAACGTGAAAAAGAAAAGGAAGGGCTTGTTTGAGCAGACCTTGAGGTTTTCGGCGGTGCAGTCGGAAACTTGCCATCCATGGTCGCAGTCGGAGAAAGTCCAAGAGCCCTTGGACATGTAGCGGAACATGGCTTTGTAGTCGGGAGGATTTTCTCTCACCTTGAGTCACCCAAATGAAATGCATGTCAAGAAGTGGAGGATCTAGAACACGTCAGTGGATGTGAAAGAAGGGGGGAAAAGTGGGAAACCTGGGAGTTCTTGATAAATTCATGACCATTTTTAAGAGTGGGTGCGATTTCATGGGAGATGTTGCAGGCGAGCAAGGCCTGCATGCTAAGAGCAGCATCCCAGGACTGACTGCCAAAACTCTGCATCTTCATCCCATCTTCTGCCATCCACAGGTAGTCCGGAATGCGAGCAAGGTGCTTCTTCACGTACTCACTGTTGGGGTCTTCTACCCAGCAAGCAAGCATGCATAAAGGCTGCGCAGTTCCAGCAAACGCGTAAAAAATTATACATAGAGAGAGAGGATGGGGGAGAGAGGGAGAGAGAGAGCCAGAGAGATCTTAGCTACCTTTTCGACGCACCCAATTGTGATGTACCTACTGCATTCATCTTCGTAGTGAATGTGTCTCATGGTCTCTTTGAGAGACCTTTCCCTCACCAGCTTGTTGAAAGGCCAGCGAGTCATGAGGGGCTCGGTCAGTAGATACAGACCGTCCCAGAGCAAGTCTTGGACAAAGGGATGGGGGAAGTAGAGGTCCTCCTGCCAACCAGCCCACAAACGTATAAGAAAGAGCAGAGCACGCAGGGAAAATGGACCAAAAAAGGGAAATCCAATCACACCGTGGCGCACGTGTGACGCGCCTTCTTCCAGTCGATTTGATGGTATGGCTGGGTGTGGAGCTCTTCTCTGAGTTGCAAAACCAGAGGCGTGAGCGGGGCCTGGAACCTTTTGCCATAGAGGTAAGACATGGGCATGTACGTAATCCGAGTATAGCACATCATGTTGGCTGCGTTCAGTTCATGGCAAGCTCGTAAAGTTGGTCTTGGAAGGCAAAAGAGAAAGAGGGCTCGTAGTGGGCAAAGGAGACATACATGGATGAATGGGGACAAAGGAAGGAAGCATCCAGTACTCGGGCGGCATGGGGTTGCTTGCGGACCAGTCGAACAGGTTGAGTATCTGCCGCGGGCGCAAACTCGAGAGATTAGATGGAACTGGCCGAAACGGGGCTAGCATGCAAAAAGTGAGAAAATGAGTAGAATACCGAAAGCCAGGTTTTGCCCCAAGAGAGAATGGAAGTGACGCCGCGCTGCCGAATCCAGCTCCTGGCTCGGGCGACGGCGTTGTCCCGGCCCCCCTCTGGGCCTTCTCCCAGAAGACGCATGGAGATGTAGTTGAAGGTTGTGCAGAACATGTTGCTGTGACCCCCCACGTGCAGGCCCCATCCTCCATCTTCGTTCTGATGATTGTATATGTAACGCAGGATTTCTTTCTTATGCTCTGGACTGAACACCGTGTCTAGAAAACCCATGATATACATACACATTATCTGCCCACCCGCATCATAGCGAAAGGAATTAGCAGCCTGAAAGAGGGAGGGAGAGAGAGAGAGAGAGGGAGCGAGGAGTCGGCCGCATACCAGCGGGCAAAGGTAAAACAGAGGGCCGGAAGTTTCACTTGGCCAGTGCCCATCGCTGGACTGAATGGCGGAATAGAAGAGCGCGGCCCTCCTCATGGCATCAGACGCCATTTCATACGTGATCGCTTCGCCATCCCCCACCTTCACTTGCGGAATTCTTTGTTTGAAACCTGTTTCTCTCAGAAGCTGCACACAATAGCCCACATTACTAGCCCATCGTGTTTCTCTTCAGTCGCTTCCCAAGAAAATAAACATTCGAAAAGCCATAAACCCATAAGCAGGATATAAACATGAAAAGCTGGCTTGGCTAGGCTGGTCCTTGATTTCAGTTCCAGCATACATCAAAGTAAACGACATTCGAAACAGGGAAGAGAACATATTAGTGCTTATATGCCACAAATACAATGCACCGGACTTCCAGCCTCGAGCCACCATTCATTATTTTCAAAAAGTCTATTTAATGCCATATAATTAGGTATATCACCCATCCCTCTTGACTCATAACTTGGACTCCTTCCACCGCTGCGGTTTTATCATCTTTTTATTTTAATGATCATCTTCAGATGCTCTGTATTTGATAATGCTTTCTAAATCAATAAATATATGCATGATGGCATGCAGCTGGGAGAGCGAGAAAGAGAAGAAAAGAAGTTGCATTATCCAAGCAAGTTTTGGCGATAGTTTCAATGTAGCGATGGATGGGTCCATGCTTGGTGACAGTCCGAACAGGCTCGGAGAATGGAATTATATTGTTTAATATCCTGATGGTATTTGACGTCTTCTTCGTCAGCTTCTGCAATGTATTTCAAGATCGGAGAAGCGACTGTTTCCCACACACCTCAGCCACCTCCGATCACTAATTGAGACATATATGATGAAGTAAAGGAAGACGTACCTGCATCCTCCAGAGGAGGTCAGCACTGGGGAGGCCTTTATGGCGGTTGAGTGTGAAATTGTTTTGAGCCTCTTCGACCTCGGCTCGCTCTTCGGGGGATCCAGCGTGGGGATCGAACTCCCATATCTGTCGCCCCACGAAGTTGTTTCTGGTGAAGATGTGGGGATCGTTGCCGCCGTCCGCCACCTTAAGCCTCCACATCGTCGATTGCTCGGCTCTCCTTTTTCTTCTGCGGCCGATTCAGTTGCAATAGATATGGCTATCCGGCCCGGTTTCCGACGACGGAAAGTTTTGAAAGCAGGAGCAGAAGGGAGAAGGATGTTGCGAGCGTGGGTTGGAGTTGATTATGCCGAAGGCCTGCATCTCCTTTTTTGATTATATAGGAAAGGACTTTACCTACCTTAGTTTCATGTTGCTTCCCATCCTTTGACCGGAGAATTAAATAATGAACAGCATTTCCTAGCGAAAGAGGGGAAAGGGCTGAGTCAATAAGCCGTCTAATGCCCACGTTCTCACGGAGTTGATGCAGATGGCTGAATGGAGCAAATACGAGACGACTGAACCAAGCAAACATGAAATAAACAAAAGGGTCCCAAATCTCTAGTGCAAATCGTTTGTAAATATGTTGTGTGTTTTCAGAGCAAGTCTGTTATGAATGGTTACTTTCATTGAGGTGAGATGGTCTGACCAACTCTCACGTTGACAATGATCAGGATTGAGCTAAAAAATGGTCTACGATTAGAAGCAGGGCCAGAACCTGTATGAACCAAGTGAGTTATGGGATTTCAAATTACAAGCTGGTAGTAGAATCTGTGCATGAAATTACAGCTTCATTGTGTGCATGACTCTCAAGTGGAGCTTGTACGTTTGGGGTCTGAATTATATATTTTGTAAAACGCATCCCAATGCGGTCGTGAAGGAAAAAGAAGGGCGGGCTCAAAATTGGTGCCCCGTCCTGCGTTCAACAGCTTAAATGCTGACACGTTTACGTAAGGTGATCGAGTGAAGAGAGCAAAGACGTGGCGTGCAGGAACGGAGGGCGATCATATCTGGCCGGGAACGCCAACATTTTTAAGAAACACAACGTGAAGGTGGCGTTGATTCCAAGTCTGAGCATTTGTGGAAGGGGGAAAGTATTATTTTACGGCAGGTGGGAGTTGGTGAGATTAAGTCCACTTTCTTTTTCAGTTCTGGGTGGGCAGGAATATAAAACGAGGGCTGAGCGAGTCAAAGGAATTATCTTATCTTATATAGCACTGGATGGGAACGCAATCGCTTCAGGAGCTGGGGCCCTGGGAGCATACTTATTTGCTCAGACTTAGACCCACCTAACCCCCTTCACTATTCTACGGCCTCAATGCTGTCTCTTCTGCGTCTCTCCTTTGACGAGAACACCACGACAAAGACTAGTACATTATCTTTCCCATGCGTTTTCAGATTTGGATTGGAAATAGTCTACGCATGCACAATGTCCAATGGAGTTTGAAAGAAAACAATAAATAGAATAGAATAATTATTAATTTATCTCATTTTTTATGATATATGATTAGTCCAATAAAAATTTAAATTTTAATACATTAATTAAATACTTTTTAAAATAAATTTATATTTGACACGTCAATCTTTATAATAAAAAGATAAATTTAACATCAATAACATAGTCTCAACCTAAAATATGAAAAAATACACAAACCTAGCATCAAATGAATCCTCCTCCGCCACTCATTTTTTAAATTACTTGTCCTCAATAGCAGCTGAAATTACAAAAGTCTAACACTCCAAATTCAGGAACCCAACATGTCTTGCTTCAATAACTAAATAATAGAAATATTGGTTGGTTTGAAATGTTGAATTCGTTTGTCACCGCAGTTGAAATCAAACCATGTGACAGCTTCCTCATTTTCTTCCTGTACCCTCATTCTAGTCGGAATACCAATTGTAATGGCAATAATAATCAACTTCCCAAGTAGTAGGCGATAATTATCTATTGCAAGGGGCTTGCTGAGGTTGAATGGAGATGGGTTTCGGGCTAGGAGGGAATGAGGTTATGGCACGGGGAAGGCTAGGTGGAATGTAGGGAGGCGAAAGGTCAAGGATTGGCCGAAGGAGTGCGAAGGTTATCGGGTAAGGGGAGATGAATGCGGGTTGAGGTTTGCGCAAGGGAGGTGAAGAGTCGGAGCTAGGTTAGTGAGATTTTAATGTAGGGTAGTGTTGTTTTATTGTAGGGCCGAAGGGGATGGATGAGAGTTAAGGCAGATGGCGAGAGGGAATGGACAGGAGAAGAGGCGCGAGTGAACGGTTGCGAGCAACCGAGGAGTCGTGTGCTTGGTGGACAGGTGAGTGAACGTGCAGGATGGCCGAATGGTTACGGCAGCTGAACGGTCAGGGGTGCAAGAGGTGAACGGATGACGGGAGGGAAGGTGAACATGTGTAGCCTACTGATGGTCATGTGCCACGGTGATCGAGGGCGCAGAGCGCTCACGCAGTCGGGACACGAGAGGTACGCGGCTCGTACGTGGGAAGGTGGACTTGTCGAGCACGGCGCGCGTGGGACACACGAGATTGGCATGCATAGACACTATGAGCGGAGCACGGGAATGGTTGACCTTGATGCACGCACAACTTGTGCGGCGTGTTCAGCTCGTTCGAGTGATCACACAAAAATACATGAGTTATGGTCTGATTAAGATCACAAACCCAAGGTCTCGTGTAGTAGCTCACACTCGGGACTTCCATCTCGGTGGTCTTTAAGCTAATGTCGAGTTGCCACAAGAAGGTGGATGGGATGGTGTTGCACATGGTGAACAGAATGGAGCCGCAACGTCGGATGGTGGTACACGGACGAGCCTGCGTTCATGTTGCCATGAACGATCGAGGCCCGGGTTAGGCACAACAGATGTTAGTGTATAATGTGAGATGCAAGCGGAAAGATGTTGACGTAAAATGTGTGTCGTTTATAGACCGAAATTCATAAATTCTTCCCTCATTTTAGCATTCTTCACCAACGAGAAGTATCTGATTAAAAATTTCTAGCTGAATCTTTCCAAGATGTCGACGAGTTTGCCAGGAATGAATTTAGTCATGCTCTTGCTCTGTCAGTCAACGAATATGGGAACAACTTCATTTTAAGGATTTTTGTGTGTGATGCAGCATATTCAAAGGTATGACAGAGCTAAATGAAATCTCTAATATGGGCGTTCGGGTCTTCTGATGCTATACCGCTAAACTAACCCATGTGTTAAAACATATGAAACATTATTGGCTTCACTTCACAACTTGCTACATTCATTTCCGTGTGTGCTATACCGTAGTTTAATCTTCTCATCATTTGCTTCGCATGAACTACAACCTGAAATAGACAATAGAAAGCTATTCTCCAATATATATTTTTTATGTTTTTTTTTTATTTTTTATAATTATTTCACAAAATTTCAGAAAATTTTAATTTCATTATTCCCGGCAACGGCGCCAAAAATTTGTTAGTGTAAAATGTGTGTCGTTTATAGACTGCAATTATACAGTCCAAGTAGTATAAAAAGTTATTGATCCCACGAAGATAACGAATCTAATATTTTTCAAAAAATATGTAAAATAGTTATGGTGAGAACAATGAAAAGAGTTTGGTGATTTTTTTCTAAAGATGAAATAAAACTAAAGTATATGAAAATAATTTAAAATCAATAAACATAACTGTAAAGATAGACGAGATTCAACAGCAAGAAGATCATATCGTCGTTTCTCCTGTAATTCACTTGTGACTGTATGCTTGTGCTATAACGCAGGCTACAACACATTGACAAGAAGAATTAAATAAGATCTGAACAATTAAAATAATAAGAATAAGTTTATGGCTAACCTAGATGAAATAAATCTAAACAATAAGATCTGAACAATTAAATATCTAAAATAATATATTTTAATCTTATGGCTAAAATAATAAGATCTGAACAATTAAATATCATTTCAATTGATTTCCTCTTGAAGTAACATTTTTACTAAATAAAAATATCTTGTTAAACTTGAAAAAAATCTAACAATCAAGTAATTCAACTATTTTCTATATGATTTTCTAAGAACGTATTAGAAATCATTAAGTGTGTTATAGCTGTGGTATGTCGTATATACATGATAGGAATTTAAGCCTAGTTGAAGTATTCAATATTTTGAAATTAACACAAATCGGGAGTTCGTAAATAAGATACTTTCCAATCTAACCTAGATGAAATAAGTTTATGCTGAAAATAAAAATAACGCAAAGTAATTGTTATGAATTCATCATTACAACGTATAAAAATGATTGGATTCACTGTACAAGTCATGAAAACTCTAGTGGCGTGCATGAGTTCTTGAATCAGCTCTCGTTTTTATGTTCTGTTCGGTAGCACAGTGCTACAACTTTCTATTCCTGTCTCTATATTTTCTGATCAAATATTTGATCCCCTTGTGGGTAGATTTGTCGTCTCCCGACGCTCTCTTGGCTCTCTCTCTCTCTCTCTCTTTGGATTGAAAATGACATTCCTTTTAATAATTTGTGGCACAAAAATATGACACAAAATGAAGGGGTATGAGTAAAAAGTCATGACTCTTCAGCTCGGATGCCTAGACTAATATATCTAACGAGATGAGGATGAACATAATCCTAATGCATGCAATGTATGATGACAGGGTGAGGCAGTGTCTTGAGCACGGTTGGCTCGCTCAGGTGTGAGTCGTGGACGAGGTTGGAATAAATAAGTTTTGGCATACCCGTCATGCGTTATGTGGAAGTCAAATTTTCAAGGTCGCCTTAGAAGAAGATTGTCGGCATTTATTGGTACCATGCTAGTGCAAGCTCCTCCATTGATAAGTAAGGCTCAAATATTACCGTTGATTGTTCAACTCACAATGATGAGTAGAAAGGCTCCTTTGAAAAACTAAAAGAAGAGGTCCCTCATGGGGGTGAAAAGTCTCCTCTTTTTGGGGAAGTTCCTCCTCTTGTGGCTTGGGAGTTTCCTTGGGCGAAGTGGGCTCGTCATCCTCGCTCTCGACCTCATTGGTACCTTCTCGCAATATCATCACTCGGCGGTTGGGGCATTGGGAGAATATGTGGCCCATAATGAGACATTTGAAGCACTTGATCTAGCGAGATTGTGACTTGCTCGGATCAGTAGTGCCATGAACCCAATGCGTCAATAAAGCCTTCTACCTTTGCTGCAGATTTGATGCTTGGCTAAGGTTTTGGTGGAAATTGGTGTGCAAGTTGGATCACGCCATCTATGTTGCTGCTCGATTGGAGCTCAACAACATTGCTAATCCCTTAGTTGAGCCCTCGAACGAATCGTGTGAATTGTTCTTTGGGTTCTTCCAAGTCACACTAAATGCGCAAAGGCTTGATTTCGATAAGATATGCTTCAAAGCTCATCAATCATTGGCGCAAACATTGGAGTTGTAAGATGAGTTTTGCAAGTAATGGGTCCTCATGAGGAGTTCATTATGTAAACTTATAAGGAGTTCATTTCTCCTAATACTTTACATGGTTAAATAGAAAATTCTCTCTCTATGTTATGTCTTGCATCTCGCTCGTAGAGTGCATCACCGTTCTAGCCTATTGGCAAAACCATGAAGGTGTTACATGACTCAAAAACTAAAAAAGCAGAGTCCGAGCACGCTCGATCTTACATCCCCTCTTGGCATAGGGTGGTTGAGCGATATAGGTGAAGTTGATTCTCTTATGTCGTTAGAGTCCGTCATGACAATCAGATCTCCAACCACCATCACTCCATCGTGAATTCCTAAATTGTGTGAACACAACTAACGTTCATGATCCAATGAACGAGCTCACCCGAGCTCCATCTTTTTTACCGTGTTCGCGTCCCTCTATTAATTGGTGTACCACCATCTCCTCAAACTCCCTGGTGGCTCTCGCCATCGGCATGCAGCTCGTTGAGAAACAAGGCTCGAGTGTGAGCCGGTAACGCATGTGTCAAATCACGACTCTTGATCATGTCCCTTGAGTACTGTGCATGAGCATCATATGGTTATGAGCGTTCACTTCTCGTTCACTTTACCCTTTTGCAAGTGACCGTTCGACTACTCTGTAACTGCTCGGCCGCTAACCGTAGACCTCTCGTTCACTTCACTCATTTACCCGTTTTTGCGTGATGGATCAGCTACACTGTAACCATTCGGCCACCAACTGTTTACCTCTTGTTAAGCCCTTACGAGCGTTTGATCAGTTGCGCATGACTGGAACTTCGTACCATATAAATAGCTCCTCCAAATCTTAAGTGAAAAAATAATTGCCGCCAATTCCAAGTCGTGGGTAGGATAATTCTTCTCATGTGATTTCAATTGCCTCGAAGCATAAGCCACAACACGATAATTCTGCATTAACGCAATCCTAACCCAACTCCAGTAGAGTCTGTGTGTACCATGTAAGGTAACTTACTATCAGATATCGTCAAAATAAGTGCACCAATAGATCTATTTTTCAACTCCTGGAATGCATTCTGACAACCGTCCCCCACTCAAATTTCACGTCTTTCTTGGTCAACTTAGTCATCGGTGTTGCTATTATTGAGAAATTCTTTACAAAATTGTCAATAATAGCCAATAAGTCCAAGAAACTTCTTATCTCAAACACATTTTGTTGCATGTCGGCGGGAGTTTAAGGAGGTCGATGCACAAGAAGTTGAAATGTTGGGTATTGCGTGGACATTAAGTGGAAATCTCATTAATCTCAAGCTAGGTGAGAGGGAATGTATTTGGGAAATGGTTTGGGGTTATAACACTTGGCCAAATTTGGCTAACTGTTGGTGATTTGTATAACTTAGCCGGGAAGGCTAAGTGTCGGGATAGAGTGAGGTTGAATGAAGGTGGGTTTTGGGCTAGGAGGGAAGAGAGTTATTGGCGTAGGGAAGGCTAGGTAGGATGAAGGGAGACACGAGGTCAAAGGTTGGCCAAAGGGGTGCGGGGCTATCGGGTAAGGGTAGATGAATGATGGTTGTGGTTGGCGCAAGGAATGTAAAGGGTTGGGGCTATGCTAGTGGCTTTTTCATGTAGGGTAGTGTGGCTTTAATGAAAGACCGAAGGGGATAGATGAGAGTTAAGGCGGATGGTGAGATGAGATGGACGGGGGAAGAGACGCGAGTGAGTGGTTGCGAGCAACCGAGGAGTGAAGTAAACATGCAAGGTGGTTGAACAGCTACGGTAGCTGAACGGTCACAGATGGTGTAGGAGGAGAAAAATTGGCGGGCAGGTAGGTGAACGGGCATATCCAGCTGATGGTCGCATGCCTAAGACTAGACTCTCGACACCTTTAGAAAAGAGGTCCCAAAAGACATTAAGACTCTTTAACACTTAACCAAATAACAAGTAAAAAGTAAACAACTACGTACCAAACTCACTAATAGAGGACGAGGTGTCATAGGCTATTAGGCATGGACCCCCAACATATTTAGATTTTCGAGCCAATCAGATGTGTGTTCACATGCACTTGGCAGGTGTATGATACTAAGGACCACACTTTTAACCTAGGTCTCATCTTGATAAGGGGGTCATCTCGGAAAATACTAGTCGTTCTTGACCCTTTGCTTGGTAGACGATCTGGCAAGCAGGCGCGATCCTCACGTTCCTTGTTCATCTTTTTCGTGCTCGCAGGATCCTGGCCTGGCCTAATCCTGACGACTAACTCACAGAGAGCGAGGCTATGAGGGGATCCTCATCTTCGATGTCTAAGGAAATGTATATGGGGCTTGGCGGCGCATGCCTTGGGCTAGCGGGAATGCATGAAAATGGCACATTTCTGAGGCTAGACAAACTACTTGTCTCAAGGTAATTGAAGACTGTCATGCATCACATTCTTTGGAGCCTACTACTTCATTATGACCTCAATCTTTGAAGGGTCAACAAAAATCTTTTTCTTCGATATCGTGACCAAGGAATTTCACCTTGGACATTCATAATTCACATTTACTCAACTTATCGTATAATTGATTATCCCTCAAGGTCAGTAATACAAGTACAATATGGATAGGTATATTCATATTTCATTTTAGACTTATGATTTGCTAGTCTTTGTACTCGTTGATCTTCAAGAGTAAAACTTGTTGGATGAGCATTTTTTTGCTTCACTGTCTCATTACCAATTCCTTTGAAGATGACATAGTACATGTGTTTTTGTATCAAATGACTTTTGAATATAGATTGTATTAGGGGAGGAGGGAGGAGGGAGGAGGGAGGAGGACAAAACTGGTTTAAACTAATAGTTCAGTCAAGTCTACTATGTTTTTGTATGGTTCTGATCGCTCTTGGTCATTTACGGTCTTAGTTTTAGTCTTAAAATTTTAGGACCAAGATATATTGGGCTAGTCCCATTTTTTTCAAGGACTAGCCCGAACCAGACCATGTTCACATATAGTTAAAATTGACAACTAATGATGTAGTGGATTATTCTGATAAATGTGTGTTTTTCAATTTTCTTATATTAAAATTTTAATTTTATAATCTTGTGATTATTTTAGTCTATTTTTTAAAATTGTTATTGCATGTTCTTATATTAATTGTTATATATTTTATATAATTTACATTACTTTGGACATTTTTAGATTTTTATTAATTTAAATTATTTTATTTTATTTTAATAAAAAAACTCAAAATCAGACCGAATCAACAAACCAAATTTTTGATTCGGTTATGGTCTAGTTCATGTAATATTCGTTCCCGATCCTAAAATTTTAAGATCAAATTATATTAGTTTAGTTTTTTTTTTTTTTTAAAAACTGAACTACATCTACGCCTAGGTTGTATACTCTCCTAAGTATAGCATAAAAATGTTTACGTCGACATGTGTTAAATTAGTCCATGATGGAGCTATACTCTTAAGCTATTTTATTTTTACATGTTAATCTCTCAAGGTGCCTTCATTTCTAGATGATGTACCAATTGCATCAGGTAGTTCATGAATTAGAATTGTTTGTAAGTATACACGAAAATTGTAAGGGTGACATTTGGGTCTCATACCCAATTGCACCAAAATAAGCCCAACCTGCAACCCAACCCTAATTAATTAACTAAATCTAAATCAAACCTAACTTGAATATTTGGGACGGGTTTGTTTCAATGATCATTGTCGATCAATTATTCTTTGGATCTAACATATCAAAAATTGAATTCGTCAGATCGGTTATTTTTAGTAAAAAACCAAACTGAATTTGTGCGTCTCACCCCTAGTAAATTTTATACCTACCAATTTTTATAGTTTTATTGTCTACCTAGTTTTTTATATTTATATATGATTTTTTTCTTAGTTATTATTTTCATTATAATGTGACAAATATTACGTTTTCTTTGGCAGTTTAATTTTGAATCTATTATTCTAAGGGGTTCAACATTTTTGTTCTCTATCTTACTTGTTTCTATGCGTGAATTTGCGTTGTATGCTAAATTGCATTACAGTTAGATTTTCAACCACTTCAATCCCAAACTTCTACATTTCCGACATTGGATAATTAGTTTTTCTTGATGTCGTGCTTAACCATCAACTAGCACACTAGTTTTTCTTGAAGAATACTTGATTTCAAAATCATAGTATTTCATAAATTATAACTGTCATCATGCCTCATATTTAAGTCTTTTTATAAAAATAAATATTTCAGGTTCCTGTGATTCGAAAGAGCTTCACATTATAGTCCATATAGAGGAACTAGTATATCGGCTGGGGCTAGTGCCGACTTTGCATCAGATTGAGTCTAAGCCATAGGGCGTTTGACGAATAAGATCTGAGATGAATGGTTGAAGTTGGAAGGTTTTGAGAAAAATTGAAAAAGTTTTGTCGAATCTCTTTAGAATTTTGAATAAGGTACATAGTCACTACCCCATCCCCTATTTTGAGGAAGTGGGGGTGCCTGATTGCTTGCTAACATGGATTGCCATGTCAAGTTACGACGTGGCGAGTCGTGTTCATGCATGCGGTCAGCCACTTTCGTCAATACAGAGCGGGAAAGCCCTAGCTTCAAAGCAGATGTCAAACGTCTGTCATGACTTGAAAGAGGCCCATTGGACGTCTGACTGACTTGAATGAGGCCATCTGCGTTCTAGTTGTGACAATCTGTGCACCAAAAACACAGTCGCATGATCTGTCGTGCAATGAATGCAGTTTGTCATATTTTGTTTTCAAACCTTAAGATAAGGGTGGAAATCATTGGCTTAAACTAACTTGTAATTGGTCAGTCCATATCATTTCTTCTCAAGTTACTAAGGTTGAGACAATTTGGTTTTTAGTTTTTTTAAAGATAATTTATTAAAGAAACAAATCGAAAAAGAATGGTCCATACTCCATAGTCCATACCCATCCTTTTCATGTCAAATATAAAAAAAAATGACTGTAAAGGATAGATCGGTCTTGGATTTCAAATCTCGAACCGAAATTGATTAGGTCGGTCCCGGTCGATTTTAAAGTGGACCCAAACCGACCCTCTCCAGATTTAATTTACTTATTTTTGGATAATTTAGGGTTCAAATTGCGTATTAGCTTTTTTTTGTAAGATAGAATGGAAGTAGCGTTTTTTCTAATTTATTTTGATAAGAAATTTCCGCAGTAAAAAAATAATGTTGTTACCGAGGAGGAGGAACCTTAGTAACAGCTTAATTTGACGGTGGGTCGTTGGGTGGTTCAGCCGTTGAAACACGAGGGAAAACTCCCACCTCCCTGCTTTCTTCTCTCCGCCTCACTTTCTCGTCGCATTTCCTCTAGATTTGTGATCTCATTATTGTGTTAACGAACCAATATCTTCTTTTTCTGCTCAGCAAATCCAAAATGTGGAAGTTGAAGGTTGGGGAAGAGACTGTGGCTGGAGATGGCAGTGCTAGTTCTGGTTTGCTCAGATCTCTCAATGATCATGTGGGTCGTCAAGTTTGGGAGTTTCATCCTGAACTCGGTGACCCGGAGGAACTTCGCCGAATCGAGGATGCTCGTCGCTACTTCTCCGATCACAGGTTTGAAAAGAAGCACAGCTCTGATCTCCTCATGCGGATCCAGGTCAAACCGCCATTTCTTCTCATTATCCGGATTTAAGTTCCTATTTCTTGTTTTTATCTGCCCTTTGCTGATCTTGTTTTGAAAAGTTTTCCTTTTTTGCATATTGTACATGATGAGTGCCATCATTCTCGAATTAGTTTAATTGAGAACGCTATTTTATACGACCACATTGACCCAGTGAATTCCCATTGCACCTGAAATGATTTGGGGAATAATTTATATACTACTATGCAAGCCATTGCAATCTGATATTGCTTCTTGTGTGCTTATGATGAAATGGTACTCTTGAATGCCCTGCAGTTTGCAAAGGAGCACCCATCTTTCGAGAAGCTACCACAAATGAAAGTTGAAATCAACCAAGAACTGACAGTGGACGCAGTAACTAACACGCTAAGAAGGGCAATCAATTTTTATTCTACAATCCAAGCTCAGGATGGCCATTGGCCAGGAGATTATGGAGGCCCCATGTTCCTACTTCCTGGTTTGGTTAGTTCACGTATGCATAAGACCAACACGTGCCATTGCAGATACTAACTTAAATCTCGTGGTTTGTTGATTAGTTAGATCTCTTCACCGACTCATAAAACGTGCAAACCGATTTCCTTGTCTAAGGTTCTGCCATGAATAAGAAGAAGTTAATGCTTTATATTCACTTTTCCTATTTAAGTTAAGAAGCGAAATCCATAATAAATCAACAGAAGAGGCATCCTTCGCTCAGTAAAGAATGATTTGAACCAATCTTTTCAGAAGGCTTGGATGTGATATTAATACATTCAACACATAATTCAAAATATGAGCAATAAACGAATAATAGAAGTTCTTATTTTGTTATTTATTCTTGTTCGAAGAAAGATACTATTTGTTATTATTTTTTTCTTTACATTATTTATTTACTAAAAGTTTCTCTTACATTCCAATGGAAAAAAAAAGAATTTAGTTAGTATGATCCACAGGATAATCCTGTATGTATTTTAAAGTTCTAACATTTCTGGGAAAAATCAAAGTTCAAAATTTGATATTAAATAGCTTACAGTTTCTTCATTTCTTCCCATCAAGTCTAACAAGTATCATCATCAATTTCATCTGACTAAATTAAAATGATTTGCAATGGATGATCATCTAGTTTTTTTGAAGCTTTGTGGCATTCAGAAAGTTAATATGGAGATTAGTGGAATTATTTCACCTTTTCTTTTGGGGTGCATTAATTGCAATCTTGTTATACATAAACAGGTTATCACTCTTTCAATTACTGGAGCTCTGAATTTTGTCTTGTCAAGAGAACATCATCATGAAATTTGCCGCTACATCTACAATCATCAGGTAAAAATCTTTTCTTCTACCATCTAACAAAAGAAATGTACGCTGAGATGGATATCAATTTCTATGACAGATCATGATTTGAATACATTGGGTCTTTTATCCAGATTTTTTCGTACGATTTAATGGTCACATAATATGATTTTATGGCGTTACAATATTCAATTGGCTTTGATACTTATGGATGAATTTTAAGTAGGCAGATCCTTGAATTATTTCTTGGATTGGAGTTGGTTTAAAATTAAATTGATCAAAAGAGAGCATGTTTACACACATCTATGTACATATATATATATATATCATTTCAAAGAAACATGCTTAATAAGTAGTCTTCTAAATGCAGAATGAAGATGGAGGATGGGGTCTGCATATTGAAGGCCCAAGCACAATGTTTGGTACTGTATTAAATTATGTTACTCTGAGATTGTTGGGTGAAGATGCTGATGGTGGCAAAATAGAAATGAGCAATGCACATAAATGGATTCTGGAACATGGCAGCGCAACTGCTATCACTTCATGGGGGAAAATGTGGCTTTCAGTATGTTTCAGTTGTTGCAAAATGTGATTCACTTTCATTCTCGACCCATGAGCTGTGATTTATTCACCGATTGCAGGTACTTGGAGTTTACGAATGGTGCGGAAATAATCCATTGCCACCAGAAGTATGGCTATGCCCATATTTACTTCCTTTTCATCCAGGTCACTAACTGATTATAGGATCATGTCATTAGGGTTTAATTCAACTAAAAAAGAATGTGTTCCCATGTTTCTTTTGGTAAATGTTTGCTTGCTCTATTTTTAAATTAAACAGTGATTAATTTATTTAAAAATATCTCATTATTTTGATATGAAAGGCTGATAATAATTTGGTTTCGCTGAAAGAGAAGTTGGGGTTATGTCAATATTACAATTTCTCTCAGGTTATAATGTGCGAAACACCTGAATTTTGGGATCATAGTGAAAAAGAATGACATTATCCTTAACTTCTATGCGCTCTCAGATGTGTTGCCATGGATGATAGTATCTCTATTCTAAAAATATATTTATCAGCGTTATTAGATACCATTCGGTAGTTTCGAAGATTAAGCCAACCTTATCTACAAGCAGTATTTTTTTCCTCGAAGTATTACTTTTTTTTATTTGGGTGTTTCTCTTTAAATATATTTTCTTGCTTATTGATTCCTTTACACGAGGAAACTAAACACAATTCGTTAGGGAGAAAAAAAAGGTAGAAGGGTAAAAAAAAAAGGTTCAGCAGAACACACATAGGAGAAGTAAAAACTAGATCCTTTAAGAGTTGGTGTTTTTAGATCTACAATGACGTTTCCATATTAATTGGAGCTATAAAAGAGTTTCCTTTCCTAGATAGTTTGGCTAAACCTTTTCTGCCAGACCTCAATATTGTCTTCTCTTTAGACAAATTATTATGGCGCAAATGATAGGCTTGCACTCGGTGGAAACATTATCTTGATGTTGTATTTGTTTGTGAACTTAAAAATCCGGACGTCCCATCCATATTACCTAACTATTAAGTTGACCATTTTCTAGGAATATAATTTTCCTTTCCGAATCAATTACCTGATCTGATTTTTTGTTTATGATCTAATATTTGATTAATTTGGTTTTTGACTCCATAACTCTACAAAGTTTAGTTTTTCTGCTTGATCATTTCAAAATTCTTTGATAGGAAGGATGTGGTGTCACTGCCGAATGGTGTATTTGCCCATGTCTTATTTGTATGGAAAGCGGTTTGTAGGCCCTTTAACTCCCGTAGTTCAGTCTTTAAGGAAGGAACTTTACACAGTTCCCTATCATGAAGTTGATTGGAATCAAGCTCGCAATCAATGTGCAAAGGTAGGCTGATTGGTTAGAAATCTCTCGATCATTTTTTTACTGAAATATACTGAGAAACTTGAGATCTATAGGACATTCAAATTCCACTTCAATATTCCTTCCTTGCTCTCTTCCTGCACAAATTCTTTGTTTTTAAATTCTAATGGAATGTTGGACCATGTCATGCATCTCCCCTGTGCATCACAGAAAGCGAATGAGAATTCTACTTGAAAATATGTTCACTTTTATTATGTTTGATTTATTTAGTGGATTTGTGTTTGTCTTTAATGTGCATGGTAGATTTTTATTAGTTAATTATGATGGTTGACTGAGTTATGGAAGAAAATCCTAGAGATGCGTTTATAGGAGAACAATATTCTAGGAAATCCCTTTAATTATTATTTTTTTAATTATTATTATTTCATTAATTACGAGATATTATTGTAGTTTCCTATTTCAAATTAAGTAGTTTGTATCATATTTATAGGCATTACCCTTCAAGGTTTAGATTCAATCAATCCAGTTTATTCAATTATTATTATTTCTTTTTTTTTCATTTGTCTCCCTATGACAGGAAGAGAAGTGGTTACTCGTTCTAGGGATAAACTCTCTAGCGAGGATTCTAACAATTTGGTATCAGAGTCAAACCCCTCGTCATATCCGATTCAAAACTGCTTGCGACATCTATCATAAGTGCAGATTCTTTGATAATGCTTCCATTATTGCAGCGTATTCTACTATTGATGGAGAAACAATAAGAGAATCATGAAACGATGATGGCTCACTTGAAAGAATCGAGCCGCTCAAGGCAGGGCACACCTTCGGCTATGGCACAAACACGCGCACAACTATCAAAGCAAGTTGTCTCACCACTAGCGACCGCCGCACTAGGGAACAACACATCGGTGTTGTCGGCGCCAACACCGCATCCCTCCCCTTTTTGCTCGCCGCCCCAACGCCGCATTCCGCACCGATGTTGCCAGCTTGAGCCCCTGTGCTGACCACGCATAATCTGGCCGCCGCACCGACGTCG
Source organism: Begonia fuchsioides (assembly GCA_003255005.1). Classification (NCBI taxonomy): domain Eukaryota; kingdom Viridiplantae; phylum Streptophyta; class Magnoliopsida; order Cucurbitales; family Begoniaceae; genus Begonia; species Begonia fuchsioides. The sequence continues at coordinate 249,321 of QAOC01044309.1, forward strand.
CAACCTGCAAGCTTGCTACCCGCTCGCTTCCTAACGTTGGCCGTACCTAACAGACTCTCTCGATATTCTACAGTGTCTGCTCCATCATTGTCAGCCAATGCACCCTAGTATGCAAAACAACTACTAACCAGCCACAAGACTATACCCCATTCTACTACTCCATGGTCTGTTACTAATGGATTTCCTCTAGTTTTTTGTGGGATCACTATTGGATCAGATGGTTATTTTCACATTGACAACCGTCAAGGTGGGGTACCCTTCCAGACACACCCACAAATAGGCTTGGGCATTCCGACCAGTACCAACCCTAGGCATGACCAACCGATAGTGGACCCGGATGCAAGAGAACCTTATATCACATATTCCAGCGAGAGCATACGATCGGTTATACGTGCACGACTGGATTTTCTAGGATTCGATGGCTCCTCATAAGCTCGTTGATGACTAAATCGATGTGAGCACTATTTTCAGAGTCAAAACATCTTGCTACCTAAGTGGGTTGGACTCGCGGCCTTTGACTTGCAAGAAAAGGCTGATGATTGGTATGAGAGGTTTCGGGATGAGAGAACTGAACTCTCGTAAGATCACTTCAAAAACTCGTAAATCGAGCCCTTTGGCACCTCCGCCCGGAAGAATACACTGAGAGACTTAGTGGATCTCAAACAAATTGGCACAGTACCAGAAGCAGTTCTAGAGTTTATTCACTAGAGCTCTATCGGAAACACATGAACAAGTTGTAGATCATTTCACCGCTAGAGTTAGTGAACCGCTAAGAGTGAAAGTGGAATTGCAAGATCCGTCAACATTAGAACGAGTCATGGTCTTAGCACGCGCATTTGAACGATGGACCACTATAACTCCCAACCAAGACACCAACAATTTAGGCGCAGTCCAATGTACTCCACTGCACCGCCAACCACATCGACACCGACCACGATCACGGCCACGGCCAAACCAACGGGACAACCGTCTTTCAAACGCATTTCTCGTGTTGAGAAGGCTGATCATCGAGCCCGAGGCATTTGTTTAACTATGATGAGTGATACACGCTTGGACACATTTGCAAACACCTGTTTTTTCTTTACTGTGATCTCATGATTTAGAAGTCGAGCAGGACGACGAGCCCCCAAAGGAAGAGCCCACTGAGCCGACTATATCACTCAACGCCATCTCCGGCTATATTGTACCTTCCACTATGACCTTCGCGCCTACATTCACATTACATATCCTGCGTAGTCTCGCCGACACGTGTAGCACTCATAACTTCTTGAGTGTTTGTACCACATCACGATTGAGTCTCCAACCATTATTAAAGACACACTTGTTTGTCTTTGTGGCCAACAGAAAGCACGTCTGTTGTTCAGGAGCATGTCGAGCCATTACTTTTTCAGTCTCACGACTTTGCTTTATAGCGGATTTCTTTGTGATACTTTTGCCCTGTCTTGATGCAATATTACTTTTTCAGTTATTTGGGGACCTATTCATACAGCCGAGTGGACTTCCACTCATTTAATCCTGTGGTCATCGTATATGTCTCACTTAGGACTCTAACCCGGTCGTCGTGCGGCCATATCACTATCCTAATCTTCAGAAAGATGAGATCAAAGAGTAGTGCGCACTCATGCTACGCTAGAGAATTATCCGCACAACAGATCACCGTATTCTTCGCCGGTCCTACAAGTTCGCAAATAAGATCAATCTTGGCATTTTTGCGTCGACTACCATGAGCGTAATGCACTAACGATTAAGGATAAATTACATATTCCAGTGGTTGAAGAGTTACTTGATGAGTTGCACGGGGCAACTATGTTCTCGAAATTGGACCTTCGTTTCGATTATCATCAGATTTGGATGGAACTGACGGACATTGAGAAAACGGCATTCCGCACTCACCATGGTCATTTTGAATTCCTCATTATGTCATTCGGTCTCGCAAATGCTCCATTTACATTTCAAGCCCTCATGAACGAGGTCTTTGCATCTTACCTCTGACGCTTTATATTGATTTTCTTTGATGATATTCTGATTTATAGCCACACTTTGAAGGACTACCTATGTCATCTACGCATCACCTTTGGACTCCTACAACAACATCATTTAATTCTTAAACGGTCTAAATGTACCTTTACCACGTCACATGTCGCTTATTTGGGCCAATGAATATCATCAACAGACATTTCATTCGACTCCGAAAAGATTCACAGTATTTCTTCTTGGCCCACTCCAACATCGATCACTGCCTTGCGTGGATTACTCGGCTTAACTGGATATTATCGAAAGTTCAAACGCAATTATGAGATCACTGTTAGGCCCTTGACTGTTCTACTTCGCCGCAGTAACTTCAAATGGTCTGAGGCTGCCCAACAGGCCTTTGATGTCTTTAAGACGACTCTTTCCAACACACTAGTGTTGTGCGGCTATATAGCATTCCAAAATCGATTGTTAGCGATAGGGATCCGGTGTTCACAAGTCGTTTTTTACAAGAATTATTTAAGTTAGTAGGGTCCAAATTAGTTCTCTCATCCGCCTTTCATCCTCAGAGTAATAGACAGACAGAACTGGTAAATCGTACCATGAAGATGTACCTCCGTTGTTTAATTGGGGAACAACTCAAGTCTTAGCTTTGTTGGCTGCCTTGGGCAGAATATTGTTATAATTCCTTCCACTCGGCACTCTGAACATCCCCGTTTCAAGTAGTATACAGACGGCCACCACTAGCACTACTTATAAACCGAGCCTTGCTCGAGTGGATGCGGTCGACAAGGCTCTTGAGGAGAGAGATCAAGCCTTGGTGCACATTCATGGGAAGCTTAACAAGCACAAAACTGCATGAAGGCCTAGTACGACAAATCTCATAGGTATATCAAGTCGAGGATTGAATCTGGCTTCGCCTACATCCATTTCGTCGCCGTACACTTGTCAATTCTTCCATCCATAAACTTTTGCCGAAATTCTATGGACCGTTCATTGAGCGAATTAGGACTGTGGCTTATCGAATCCAGCTACCTGACAATTGTCGTCTACACAACATGTTTCATGTCAACCTATTGAAGTCGTTTAAAGGCATCATTCCCCCGTCTGAACCTTTATTACCTCCAATTCACAAAGGTTGCACCATCCTTTCACCATCTTTCATACTACGATCGCGACTCAACAGAGGCAAGTGGAAGCTCTTGGTCCAGTGGGCTGAGTTACCTTTGGAGGAAGCTACGTGGGAGGATCTCCATATCTTTCGCGAGAAGTTTTCCTTATTTGAGCTTGAGGACAAGCTTTTTTTCGGGGACATAAGTGATGTTATGGAAGAAAATCTTAGAGATGCGTTCATAGAAAAATAATATTCTAAGAAATCTTGCATTTAATATTTAATTGTTATTTTCTTAATTACTATTTCCTTAATTGTTATTTCATTAATTATGGGATATTATGGTATTTTCTTATTTCAAACTAAGTAATTTGTAGCTTATTTATAGGCATTATCCTTCAAGGTTTAGAATCAATCAATCAAGTTTATTCAGCCATTACTTTCTCTTTTTTTCTTTCGTTTGTCACCCTATGACAAGAAAATGGCTAGTTAATCATTTCTCTCTGACGATGATCCTAACAAACTGTGTGTGGTATTTGTGATGTTTTCGGAAACTAGAGGGACATTTCTCATAATAACTGTTGTTCAACATGATCATAAAAATATGTTGAAGTGGGTGGACACTTGGTAAAAGATAGGTAAAATTAGCTCTCATTTATTATTTTGTATTTCTCTAAATTACCGAGCATCATATATCTTCAGTAACGGATTACAGAGAACAAATTGACTATTTGACATGCGATGATTGACATTGAATGAGAGAGGGGAAAGATCATGAGCATTGAGAAATAAAATATAATGATTTTAAATTCTATGCAATAAGATTACTGATAGATTTTTCAAATTATTTATCTTAATGGTTCTGGTTATCCTCCATATGCAGTAGCCTTAGATTTTAAAAATTATGCTTTTTTCACTTTAATAGGATAATTTCTCTATCCCTATATCTGGTTGTATTTATAATTTGCTTTGATAACCTTTGAAATCAAAATCGTCACTTACTGATGAAATTTGTTGTTCTTGTCTTTGCTCGGTATTGCTTTTCCTAAAACACTTCTAGCAAATTATCATTTAGAATTCATTTTGGTTCTATTATGATGACTTTTTTGAATATTCAGGAAGATCTATACTATCCACACCCACTGGTTCAAGACTTTCTATGGGCATCTCTGCACTATATTTATGAGCCAATTTTTATGCATTGGCCAGCAAAAATATTGAGAGACAAAGCTTTGCAAATTGTTATGCAGCATATTCATTATGAAGATGAAAATACTCGGTTTATATGCATAGGACCTGTCAACAAGGTATGTTTAAATTTTTATTTATAATTTCACATAAGTTGGGGATTGGAGCAGATTGGATGAAAAAAATTTGAAACCAGTTACTAAGTTGGGCTACGTCTTATAAATGAAAGAAGCAGCCATGTATCCGGTCTACGGATTCAAATCAACTGTTTTCTCCATTTTTTCTTAGAAGCAGAATTTCCATTAGAGAAGGAAAAATATGAGGGCCCAAACACCTCGAGCGATAGTAATAATAAAATTTTGTTCTGTGATTTAAGCTCTTGATTTTCTCATATTTATTTTGTTGGTCATTTGATCTTCGGGATAGTGACTTTTATCCTTCATCTAACTTGAATGCAAAAACGAAATTATATCTCTTATCTTTGCAGGTGTTAAATATGCTTTGCTGTTGGGTGGAGAATCCACACTCAGACTCATTTAAATTGCACATTCCTAGAATCTTTGATTATTTGTGGATTGCTGAAGATGGCATGAAAATGCAGGTCTAGATTTGCATCAATATGCTGATTCAAGAACCCTCTCTTTCTCCAGTTCTGATTTTCTTGACTTCAAAGTGGTTTGGTGGATGTTTAATTTTTATAACCTAACAAAGCATTATTGAAAATTATTTCTTTTTTTTTGCGTGCAGGGTTATAATGGAAGTCAATTATGGGACACAACTTTTGCTGTTCAAGCAATTATCTCGACTAACCTTATCAACGAGAATGGACTTACTTTAAGAAGAGCTCACGATTACATAAAAGATTCACAGGTTTCTTAATATTATGATTTTTTATCGAATTTGACTTTGTTTTACTAATGTTTGAACTATCTTGAAGGTTTCAGAAGATTGTCCTGGAGATATAAATATATGGTATCGGCACATTTCAAAAGGTGCATGGCCATTTTCTACGGCCGATCATGGATGGCCCATTTCTGATTGCACTGCAGAAGGACTAAAAGTAAAACATGGATAATCTTCTGTTCTACAGAACTGAACTTCTAATATAGTTATATAAGTTTCTTTGCAGGCGGCCTTGTTACTGAAAGAAGTTCAGTCTGAAATAGTGGGAAAACCACTCAACGAAAAACATTTTTATGACGCTGTGAATGTGATCCTCTCGTTACAGGTAACTTGCTCTTTACAATGTAATATTTACAGTCTGAAATAGGATGTAATGTTAATAGTTCCTCATGCTTGCATTAAGTGTTTCGAAATGATAACTATCATTGTGATAGATACGGTTATCATTTGGCAATAGAAGTAGGTGGCGATTCTTGAATGTCAGGAATACTATTGAATACTTGATCATCTCCAGTAGATTTCTTGTACAGTTCTTTGTATATTTTGTTTGGTATGATTTTTTTTTCAGGTCTTTTACTGTGACATACAATTGCTTTAAGAATTTCTTCTGTGCAGTAATGGAGTATTTTGTAATTTTAGGGCCTTCTCTTTATACGATGTAAATTTTTTTTCCTAAACCATTCCAGAATGCTGATGGTGGCTTTGCGACTTATGAAACGACGAGATCCTATGAGTGGTTGGAGGTATCATAGGAACAAAGGCCTTAACTATTTCTCTGGTTATAAGTTATTTATCTTTTCTGAAATAATTTTATTGCTAGGTAATCAACCCTGCTGAAACTTTTGGTGATATTGTCATTGACTATCCGTAAGTTTTGCATAATTAGTTTCAACACAAATGTATTCTAGTACTCGTTTTACGCGTGAAATATTTTATTGATGGTGGCTTGAGTGTTTTTGCAGATATGTAGAATGTACCTCGGCAGCAATTCAAGCATTGGCCCTATTCAAGAAACTATATCCTGGACATAGAAGACTTGAAATAGAGAAATGCATTGCACAAGCGGCGAAGTTCATTGTAAACAAGCAAGCAAATGATGGTTCATGGTTGGTCTCTTCTACCCCTTTTCATAATATGGTTGTATATCATATTTTAAATGAGATTAATAGTTCCTTGGTAAAATTAATGTCTTGCTATTTATAGAGCAGCTTTGTTTATAGAGCAGCTTTGTTTATAGAGCAAGGAAAACTTTGTGAAAAATAATTGGATGAGGACCTTGGAGAATCAGTTTTATAAACAACGAACGCAACCAATTAGTCATTTGGTATCTGCATTCATATTTATGTTAGCAAAGTTAGAAGAATCTGCCATCTGCTTGAAAGTCTTAGACTTTTTTTTCATTAATGTGTCCATGATACACGTTGCATTGAAGAAGATTCCTTATTAGGTATGGATCATGGGGTGTCTGCTTTACCTATGGTGGATGGTTTGGAATAAAGGGTTTGGTTTCAGCCGGAAAGACATATGATAACTGCCCTAGTATACGCAAAGCTTGTGATTTTATTTTGTCCAAAGAGCTTGATGGTGGTGGCTGGGGAGAAAGCTACCTGTCATGTCAAAACAAGGTTTGAAATCAGCAGTCCTTGACATTTCCTTGCCTATTGGTTTAAATTTATTTTTGTTGCTTTAGTTTTGTTATAGTAAGTCCATCTCACTTGTTTAGTTTTTGATTATTCGGCTCTACCTTCTACATCAATGAAAAGCTGGCTGAAAAATTGTGTTGCATTCAATGCCTGCCTGAAATGCTTGAACCAAAATATCACGGATTAAGCGATCTGATTTCTGCCAACAAAATGTTCGATCTCATTGTATTAAATTTATGGCAGTTGACCCATATCTTTTTCATCTCCAGAAGCTATAAAGTAGGAAAGAATGAAACCAAAAAATGAAACGAAGAAATATAATATCTGCTAAATAAAAAATTTCTATTTCCAAGATGCACAGCATTATACGTGGCTGCCTAAGTAAAGGTCTCGCTTGTTATAGACTCTTAAGCTTGCTAGAAATCAACTATAAAGTTAAGGTAAGAATTTCTTTGAGTATATCTCCACATGAATTTTTAATGAGATGGAATGAAAATTAAACAAATGTGAAGTCTTACATGATAAAAGTGCTAACCTATATCCACGGGCTTTAGTCATGCGTGTATTTGATCCCTTAAGATCAATGTGATGCATGGCTTCGTTTTTCTATACCTGTGTTTGCTCTTTGAAGATTACTGTCCAGAATTTTATGGAATTTGTGATGTATATAATCAACTCGTTTGGTGAATCTGAAAGTACATGAGCGACTGTTATGGTCTGACTAGGTCTTATTAGTTAGTATTGTTTTGTAAACTATTTGTCCCACTCTATCAACCTTGGTATGCACAGCATTATACGTGGCTTCGAATGTTTTTCTAACAGGTCGATTTTTTTTCATGACAACTTGGTATGTAAGCTTTTTGAAAACATTTTGAATTTTATTGGAGGACACTCAGTTCTTAATGAATAATTACATTACATAAGTTTCTTTCTAATCATCTAAATTAAATTCATACCGTCTTTACTATTTGTTTTACAGGCCTATACCTATCTCAAAAACAAAAAGGCACATATTGTCAATACTGGTTGGGCAATGCTAGCTCTAATTGATGCTGGCCAGGTTTTTAACTCTTATCTTAGACTTCGGGTTATTGAAACTTTGTTCATTCACATCTTTTAGGAGCGCTTGACACTCAAAAAACTGGTGAATCGAGTAATCGTTTGATGATATGTTAGTATCACTATGTAACACACCTGAGATTGTTTTATTTTAGCAGTTCTAGTAAAAGTGATTAGTAAAAACGTTAATAACAATATTAAGCAAGCCTTTGGTGTGGTTCATCTTCTCCCTTAGAGTTGCATTTCTTTGTGTTGAGAAAAGCATCAGTGTCAATACTGCTATAGATAACTATCTATAACTTTTCAACGTCTCATATGAATCTGGATGGTATATTGTTAATAAAAAGGAGATAAAAAGAACCATTTTCTAGATAAAGCCAAGAGAAATACTATTTAGTCCAAAGAAATTTTATTCCGCTTTAAGAGAACCAAACTGCAAGAGTTAATGCTAAAAAACATAACATTATACCTCATTTTAAAAATTAATGTTATCTTAGAGATCGATATTTGGTTCTTTATCTTTGAAGTAAATAACATCAGGCTTTTTTCCCTATTGAAATGAGCAAATTCTGAATGTGAGCATGTGCCCGCATATTCCGATTGTGGAACGCTAAAAATTGCATCCAAATTCCTTAATCAGCACCCAGTTAGTCATGATGATACTCCTAATTTATTGCGTATATGAGAAACTACTGATGATTGGAATCATTCCAAATTTATTTTAAACTTGGAATTGCTTGTAAAATTTCGCATTCATGACTGTTATGGGCTCAAACGACCCAAACCCGAAAGATGCGTTCGTCGGAAGGCATTATTCTCGTAGGGTCTAGCTATTTTATTATTTATGGTCTTTGTCGTTATTTCCTTAAGTCATCGGGTTATTTTAGTAATTCCTTAATTAGGTCAAGTTAAGAGAGTCTATTTAATGGGTGTTAGCCCCAAGGGTTTGGTATCGAATTAATCAAGTATTTTCAGTTATCTCTCTTTCTTCTTCTTCTCCCTACTCCTATCTCCCATGGCCGGAAGAGGGGTGCTTACTCGATCTAAGGGTAAGCTTTCGGAATCCGATCCTAACAATGACAGTCCTAATTTAATTGTGCATATGGGAAACTACAAATGATTGATTGTAATTAGGTTAGGAACAATACTGTTCCAGTTCTAGGATCATTCTTTGTTAACTGTATATTTTTGCTAATAAAGATATAATCTCAAAACAATGAAAAAGGATAATTTTTCTTTGAGTCTCTGCTCTCTGCCAACAAACATTAAACATATAGCCTTTTGTTCCTAATGGTTCAATTATTCATGGGACAGTTGATTTTTTTTTTCCGGCTAGGCTGGGAGAGATCCAACGCCATTACATCGGGGAGCAAGGATGTTAATAAATTCTCTAATGGAAAATGGGGATTTCCCTCAAGAGGTAATGTTTTTTATAGCTGAGCTCAAGCACAAAAAGCATTTTCTCTGCATTAATTTATGTTTTTCAACCACAGCTCTATTGTTCCCCACAAGATGGGAGAAGTAAATAAAAAAATGAAGCACCTACAAATGTTTATCGTAAAACATGTGTTGATGGTTTATTTTCCTTTTTCCTCGAGAATGTTGAATAAGCTGGTCAAATTATCTTTATGAATGTCTATACAGGAAATAATGGGAGTTTTCAACAAGAACTGCATGATAAGCTATGCAGCTTACCGAAACATTTTCCCTGTATGGGCACTTGGGGAGTATCGCACTCGAGTGTTGCAGGCTCCTTAAGTTGATGCTGATTCTGATTTTGGTGCCGTGATTCATCTTGTAGGATTGTTGATTATTGAGAATTTTACTTGGAATGATTTTGTTGCTCTATAAAAATTGGGCTTTTGTTAAAAATTGGGCTTTTGAACTTTTCGATTGGCTGAACAAGGCAACGGTGTGCTCGAGTTTCGGCCATTAGACGGAGTGGCAGTGTGTCACTCCTAACAAGTGCTATTTAGGAATTCTATGAAAGCAAAGTTGTTTGCAAGCATTCGTATTGGAAAGCTAAATTTTGAATCGTGAATTTCAAGTGATGTAATACACTCATCAAGATGTAGAAAGCATGAATGAACATGTCGGAACTCCATTCTGATGGGAGTGTTTATTTGGAACATCTACATTCTAAACAATCTAGCTGTGGTTGCACCGGTTGAGATTAGAAGTGCCCGGCCGGCAACTCCACCTGCCTCCTGTACTCTGCAAGAGCCCAGAGCGGGTATATGTTTCGATATGCTGCATAGTGTAGCATGCAGTTCTTCATGAAAACTCCTGTTATTTCCTGCTTGCCAACACATTAATCACCAGTCATGTTTCCATGTCTAGCATTGACTATCAATTGTAGACTAGCAGTTACCTGCTGGGGAAAATCCCCATCTTCCATTTGGGCGTTGATTAGTAGTCTGGCTGCGCGATGAAGAGGATTCGGGTCTCTTTTGGCCTGTCATCGTCAAAAATGGACATTCATTTGAGTTCACAGTAGTGTTTGTGGCCACGGTTCCATTTGAAAAATAGGGCGTGGCCTTGACAGGGCACATGGCCCAGAGCCGGTTAGTACCTGTCCGGAGTGGATGAGGCCCATCATAGCCCAAGAGGTCTGCACCAAATTCGATCGACTACCTTCCAAAGGCGTGTATTCCTGCACATAGAAGAGTCAGACGTTGTTCGATGGATCGAGTCAGCGTAGAGAAACACAAGATCCAAGAAAGAACCTTGTTGGGACACGAAACATAGCTTTCTCCCCAGCCACCGTCCTCTCTCTGGGTCGTCAGCAGGAAGCGGACGCCTCTGCTCATGGCTGCACAGCTGTTGTAAGTCTTGCCAGCGGCAGCCAGTCCTCCCAGCGCAAACCACGTGCCGTAGGTGAAGCACACTCCCCAGTTTCCATACCTATTTAGTGTTTACGTTAACGGCTGAGAATGCGTTGAATGAAGATGCCAAATAAATGGTTTGAGAGAAAGAAACATGCCATGACCCATCTTCCATCTGCACGCTTTCTAGGTACTTAGCTGCATTCGCAATGAAGTTTCGAATCTCTTTGGTCCTGTGCCCTGGGTACAGCTTGTTGAACAGCACCATCGCTTGGATCGCCGATCCAGTGCATTCTACATATTCATGTTCCACCACGATATCCTCGAAGAACTCCGTGGGATTCAACATCTGGGTTGACCGAGATGGAGTGCGTGAATAAGGAAACACATAATAATATGAGACAATTGGCTGCCCAACCACTTACTTCTAGCCAGGCTGGTGCACCGGCGGGCTCCCAGGCTGCTAACCCACCATTCTTACTCTGCCACAAACAAACATTAGAGTAAGGAGTCTAGCCCCATGCAAACTAGACTAGAAAACTAAGGAACCAAAATTGTTACCTGTAAATAAAGTAATACGTTAACCGAGTCATAGAGCCGCGCAGGTTCCATCCTCTCTCCCGCAATTGATGGGGGCATCATAGACAAGAGTAGGCAGCACTGCTCAAAGACCAGGAGAGGAGAGGATTATATTGCGTCGGTGAAACTTGATATTTCCAAAAAAAAAGTTACCTTTAAGCCTTCTGCGGTGCAATCTGAAACTTGCCATCCATGATCTTGGTCAGAGAAGGTCCAAGATCCCTTTGAGATGTGCCGATGCATACTTGTGAAATCTCCGGATGGATTTTCCTTGACCTATGAATACAATCGTAGCCAACTAATTTGAGAAATGGTTAAAGTGGATCTTCTAAATATGTAATTTTTTTTCTATCACGGAACCTGAGAGTTCTTTACAAAGTCGTGTCCTTTTGCAAGAGTAGGTCCAATTTCATCGCTCATATTACAGGCGAGTAAGGCTTGAATGGCAAAACCAGTATCCCATTCTTGGCTACCAAAACTCTGTCATATTATATGCACAAATTACGAATTTTTTCCTAAACCAAAATCTGACCTGTGTTGAGTTGCAGAGAAAATGTACAACCAACCTGCATCTTCATTCCATCTTCACTAACCCACATGTAGTCTGGGATTCTTGCAAGATGCTTCTTAAAATAATCTCCATTGGGATCTTCGACCCAGCAAGCAAGCATGCAAAGAACCTAAAAAATGTTGGGTTTCACGATTTTTTAACTGTAGCATAGACGATAAATCATAAACAATATTATCCATTGTGACGATTGCTAACCTTTTCGACACACCCTATCGTAATATAACGACTGTTTTCATCTTCGTAGTGGATATGCTTCATGGTTACTTGAAGAGCTTTTTCTCTAACAAGTTTGTTTAGCGGCCAACGAGTAAGAAAAGGCTCAGTGCAAATGTACAAACTGTCCCACATTAGATCTTGCATGTAAGGGTGGGGATAGTAGAGATCTTCCTGTGGAACGACGAGACCCCCGTTGTTAAAGAAGAGCCACTCACTTACAAGCACAGAGGCGGAGATAGATAGGCAGATGGGTCAAGTGAAACAGACCTTTGCACAGAGATGGCGCATTTGCTTCCAGTTGATGAGATGATAAGGCTGAGTGTGTAGCTCCTCTCGTAGCTGTAGCACAAGCGGCGTGATTGGGCCCACGAATCTTCTCCCATACAAATACGACATCGGCATGTAAACCATTCGGCAGTAGCACCACATTTTGGCTGCATTACTCATTCGTCGTAAAGCTTCAAATGAAGATTTGCAACAGCATGGGAGTGTAGTAATGCGTACCTGGATGCATGGGAAAGAATGAGGGGAGAATCCAGAATTCCGGGGGCATTGGATTGCTTCCCGCCCAATCAAAAACTCCTAGTATCTGACAACCATATTCTTTTTCAGATGCCTTCTCATAGAGGATAAGCCAGGCGAAACATAGAAAAAAATGCACAAAGTGCAGATTGGGAGGCTACCGAGAGCCAAGTCTTTCCCCAAGAGGGTATGTAAGCAACGCCTCCATGATCGAGGATCCATTTTCGTCCTCTTTCGCAAGCGTTGTCTAGGCCCCCGTCTGGACCTTCCCCCAGAATGCGCATGCAAATGTAGCTCAGAGCTGTGCAAAACATGGTGCTATGGCCCTCTACGTGCAGCCCCCAGCCGCCGTCTTCGTTCTACACCAAACCAAATTCACTAATGAAATAATTGCTTCAAGTAGTGACACCAATGATGAAAATTATGATGGAGATAGCGTGAGAACTGATCACCTGATGATAATATATGTAGCGTAAGATTTCTTTCCGATATTCAGCAGGAAACACCGTGTTTAGATGACCCGTGATGTAAAGGCACATGACCTTTTGCGTAGAATATGAATGAAATGGGTTGAATATAAAACCATTGTTTTAGAAAATGATGACTTGGCCAAGAGGAGTTGACGTGGACTCACCAGGGGCGGAAGAAAGAACAAGGGTCCAGAGTTTTCAGCAGGCCAGTGCCCATCATCTGCCTGCAATGCTGAGAAGAAGCGAGCCGCCCTCCTCACTGCGCTAGTGGCCATTTCATACGTGATTTCTTCTCCATCCTCAACCCTTATTGGAGGGATTTTTTGCTCGAAGTTCTTCTCTCTAAGAAACTAAATTTCAAAACCAAGATAAAAATGAAAAAGTATTGTCATATATACACGCATATACATATATGTGTCTCTTCCTCTAATGTTTTTCCTAAAATTGCGAGCTGAATCGGTTAGCGCCAAATACGGAAAAGAAAACTAAAGTTAAGACTATATTATGAGAAAATCATAGAACTCGGCCGTTAAACATAATAAATTTTGGTTTCAAGCGCATCGATGAAGGAGAAGCATGATTTCGCAGCAGAAGAAGTGAGTTGAATTGCTACCTGCATACGCCAAAGGATGTCGCTGCTGGGTTTGACTTTGTAGCGGTTGTCGTAGAAATTCTGACGGGCCTCCTCCACCTGAGCTCGCTCCTCGGGTGTGCCTGCATCGGGGTGGAACTCCCATGTCTGCCTCCCCACGAAGTTGTTTGTGGTGTAGATGAAGGGGTCGCTCCCGCCATCTGCAACTTTCAGCCTCCACATGGTGCTATCTCCGGTGCGCCTGAAGATGATGGCTCTGCCTTCTCTGCAACGCGGGCTGGTGGGGTTGGAGCTAAAAGACAATACTCGACATCAAAGTCGGAGGTTCCTAGAATGGATGGACAGAGATCCCTCGTTTTAGGCTTTATGGATAGACCATCGCTCCAGGATAAAGAAAACGTTAGAAAGAGACCGAAACAGGCTCGTACCTTGCAAACGGTATGCTCATGCATTTATATACACGTAGAGCTGCAAGAGAGAGAAATGTCAAAAAGAAGAACATTGACCTTTTTACGCCACTGCTAGACCAGGCCATGGCCAGCCTAACTCTGCAACTCAGTCGTTGGAGAATTCAAAAGGGGGATTACGTAAGAGCGCAGAGACAGCATGTGCAGCCAAAAAGAAGGGCGATGGATGAAAGAGAGGCTGCCGCGTGGCCCATCGAGGGGCCACGTTCCGAACGAGTGTCTGATTATTCAATGCCGGTAAAGACTAGCTAAGGTGGAGAGAGGAAAGTCATGGACGAGAGAATAGAATAATGGAAGATGGGTTGGTACCCGAATAATATTCTCCAAGTTGGAAGTGGAAGAGGTGGTTTGGATGCATATCATAAAATAATGCAGTGGAACTGGGCCAACCATCCTTGGTGGTGCACTCTCTCTTTGTGCTGCCTTTTGATCAATGCGAATGGAAGCGGTCAATTCAAGCTTGTGTTTTGGGGAGACAAAAAACGAGGACTGAATTCCATGTCCTGTTCGTTTCTGCTCCTGACTCTCTCGTGTTCTGCACCGCCTCCCTCCTCCGATGCTGCTCTGCGTCTGAATTAAATTGGAAATTGGAATGAGCCGAATGCTGCTGGGCCTGCCTCTCAGTTGAGGGTGCAAGACAAAGACAACTGTGATTTGTTTGCAGTGAAAACAAGGAGAAAAAAGGATATTACGAGACGATCACAAAGCCGTTAAATTTCTAATTTTTAGGGAATATGAGATGCAGTGTTGGATGAATGTTGACAAACCTTATCGTGGCTGGTGGGTAACGTCCCAATGCGACTCAACCAACCATGGGAACACTTGGCTCACGTCATCTTCCATCATCGCAAGTTCTCCAACTTGATTTGCAAAATGGCAATCTCTTTGTTTTTCCAAATTGGCAAGCAACACGATCTGGCCAATGATCGTCCAGCTCCGGTTGTCCCCTTTTCATGTTATTTTCTGTAATTTTAACATCATTTGAAGATGACAATGGCAAAGTTCCGACAAACAATTCTGGGTTCATTAGCCTTCTTTTATCTTGAGCATTAAGGCATTTGACAGCTCTACCAAAGCGATACTTGCCAATTCTTTCGCTATTTTCAAGGTTATAGAGGAAGCTTCCATCTTTCTTTCACAGTTCCAAGAATTTTTCAAACAATTTAAAAATATCGAACCAGGGAACCCTACCCTGTTCACAGTGCCTAGTAATCTGTCCGAATATTCTTTCATTGACTCACGATCTTTCATCGTTTACAATTCAAACTCCCTTGATGGATTCATAACTTGCATTACTCGAATACTTTCATCTATTTCATATTCGTCTTTGAGATCGTCCTACTTCTCTTTTGAAGATTTAAGAGACATTCTTGTGGGTTCAATTACACTTTGAAGGAAAATCTCAAATGTAAATACATCATTTGAGATTAAAAAATTTGGCAGCACTTTTGCCTCATTTTTTTCGAATTGAAATATAACTTAATTGAACTCTCATTATTCTATTTATAATTTTAGCTTTGAGGAGATTTTCAGTCGACAATTTAACCTTTCGGTCGACTTGTTGGTCTAGTTGTTAAAGAGAAAAATATGTCTGTTGAAATTTCGGTCGATCCAGCATTTTCGGTATACCTATATCATTTTCGATCAATTTTAAAAGTGTTTAGTCCAACTTGTACTCATAGCCGCATTTTCATCAAAAAAGTTCTATCAAAATAGAAAATACTTAAAAACACATGTTATAAATATTAAATACATTTTTTTTAAAAAATATTTTTAATGAAAATAAATGATTAAATTTATCATAAAAGATATATTAAATACTCAATATATACTCAATTCAATTCAAAATAAAGCAAAAAAAAATATTTAACTAATTTCATATAATTCAAATTCTTCAAGGATATTCACTTAAGTCAATAACAACGAATAAGAGTCACATCTATTTGAAGTTACCAAAAAACCTGGAGTCTTAGGTGTGATCCAACTATCCAAAAAAATATTCATTTAGTCCAAGTATCATGATACCAAATTGAAATTTAAGTCTTTGAATATTTCTTCATATGCCAATTAAAAATTCACAAGGACTTGAAAATTAAAAAATATACCAATTGTTTAAAACAATCTCATTTAAGAATAATACCAATTGTGAAAAAATATTAAAATATGAGAACTATTTGTAAACAAAAATTATATACCAATCAATAATTGAATTTTCTCAAATATTTACAAGATTTTTTTAAAAACACACAAGTAGTCAAGTGACCAATTTCGGTACTCAAACATTTTTTAGACTTTGAGAGTGAAATTTGGTTTCGTTCAAAACTTACATCTCGACTATATTTGACTTTGTACCAATTCAATTTGAATAACAATAAAATGATTTATGTCCAAGTATTAAGTTTAACAAAAAAGTTCGCATATGAGTTCTTTATTCGGTAGATATTAAACTTGAAAGCAAATATTGAACCTTGCCTCTTTTACCCTCTCGTCATTCTCATTTGTTGCCTCTTTTCCAGATTTTGTTTTTGAAATTTGGTCACATCGCTCTTCGCAGCAGTATTCGATCCGTTGGCATTGAACTCTTTGCGCTCTTTCCACAGATTCCTGTGCTGGTAGAGTTCTTCATCAGTCTCCCCTTGCCTCCTGCGTTGCGTTCACTATATTGCTTTGAACCTCTCTAATCTCCCTTGTCTCTTTTTATGTAAAACTTTGATTCAGCCATTGTAACGCGAAAGATCCAACTTACAAGCTAAAAATTCCCACCTACAAAGTATTAAAATCAAAGTGTTATGAATGAAGCGAAGGTGCCTGATTAGAGATGATAATATTTGACTAACTAGCTCCGAAATTTAAAGAATAAACTCCGAGACTTTGGATTTAACAGTTGGAATGTCAACAACACCAATTTAAATTTCAAGAATGAAATTAACTGAAATTGCTAGAATGAAATTCGAAGATAATCTTAAATATAGCAACAAAATTACAAATTGACAAGTTCTTTAATTGAATTTTAATTTTGTAATTAAGATTTTTACGTCCGTATGACCAACTACAAAACCTATTAAACTATTATATGTGGTTGAATGATATTATTTTTAATCACAGATTTTTAATTTTTTTTTCAAATTTTATTTTTTTATTAATTAAAAATATCCACAGTGCTCATAGCCCGTGTTGAACATCTTCTGTATCCGCGAACAAAACTCGACAGGGGTAGGTATGATCCAAGTACTAAAATCTGAATCCATGCTGGAACTGGATGAGTAGATGGTTCTCATGGAGCGTGTCGTCCAACTAGGACTAGTCCGGCTCCTACCCCAGCGTTTGGCCGTTGGGTTGTGGCGCCTTGAATATTTGGCTAATAAGATCTCAGGAGACATGGTTGAATTTGGAATGGTTCCCAAATAAATTAAAATGTGTGGCAGGATTTTGGCAAAGTTTTGAGGTCAGGGGCTAATTATAGGAAGGGAGTGCAGCTAACCGACCTCAGATGCTGGCAACCGCATCGCGTTTCTTCGGTAGAGTTTCAAAGTCTGATTTCAAATTTCAAGATTTGATTTACTCAGCCTTGGACACCTTAGGGTTAATATGTTATTTACCCTTATAATATTACGTCAAACCAACATCAATGAGACATAGTGATGCCTAATACTTTGGTCTCACAGCACAACATTTCTCGTGTTCTCTAATATTTAAAGGTAACCTTTCTTCATTCTCGTTCCATGTTAGAAGAGGAGGGTAATATTGATCCTTAAATATTAGTTCCAACTGTCTGATGCTCGAAACAAGTGTTTGATATCTCTATGAAACATATTCCACAACATTGCCAAGGTAAGAGAACAATCAAAATAATACTCGTATGAAGTAATACTCTCTCAAAAGACATGAGCAGCTTTAATTTTACCCATTAAGCAAATTTTTGTAGAAGTTTAGGCAATTTTGACACTTCTCAAGTGATTTGATAGGAGTTTCTCCACATACAAGTACCTTGAAAGTTTTAAATCTAATTTTCGAAATAATAATTTACCCTCATCCAAAAATTTCATCTTGTAGATAAGAAATCAAAAGCCATCGCTGCTACCACTTAAATCTTGGTCTATGGTTGGAAGAACTCCTCTTGTACTTAGTTAAACCTTTGGCTTTGTCATGAAAGATATCCTGCCATGTACTGTTTGAATTATCAATGTGAATGAAGGAAAAATCTCTAAAAGAACAAGCGAAACGATAGCAACACTATATAATTCAAAATTTGCTGTGAATCTAGCCAATGTCTGCCTAACCTTGATTTGACAACTAATGCGGTCAAAATGCTCAACAAAAACCTAAATTCGACTGTAATATATTGTAAAAATAATATTTTCTGATATAATACAATGTTATGATCCAGTTAGATTTGATTCTGGTTCAGTGATCGAACTAATAATAAATCACGAGCTAGTAGAAGTTTATAAAAATCGATGAAAATTAAAAGAGGCAAGTAAAATAGAAGAATATTAAATAAAACAGAAGATTGATAGGGAGAGTATCCGGTCATACATAAGCCATTGTCCTCCAAGTCTCTTAGGAAATGTAGTTTATGGATTTAAAAACATTGAGAGGCAGTAAGCTACCTGAGTTATATGGTTTGTTGCTGCTCAGCTCATTTGGAGGAGAAGGATGTAAACTGGGTTGGGTTGACCCATAAAATTGACCCAACCCAATATTTTGGATTGGGTTAGATCGAGTTTGAAATGGTCTGACCCAATATTTGAAGTTGGATTGAGTCGGTATTCTGATCATTTTTATATATCTAAACCAGCCTGAATTTTGATGTACTAATTAGTAATTATTAAATCGTAGTCCTAAAATCTAACCCTACGACTAAGCTCACTATTATAGAAAAGATTGTGAGCGGCTACACTGTCTACTGCATTTCTTTCGTGTGATTGATTTCATCTCTTGTATAGGCTTGCTGGAATCTGAGATTTCTAAATCTTATTAACGAAAAAGATAATGTTGTGAGGCTTGTTCTCTGATCATCACCGAACGAGAATTTCAGCTTTGATCAGAATGTCAAATTTACCTTTGTCGACAATTAAAATTTTCCTCATTTGTCAATTTTTTGTCTTTTTGTATTTTTTATGGTTCTTTCTTTCTTACTTTTAGCATATTGTTTCACGATTAGGTGATCAATTTGTTTGCATTCACCTTGTTAATGTTCATTTGACTAATGCAAAGATTCTAACAGAAATATTTTATGATTCTCATGTTTGTATTGTATATTCTGTATTTAGATATTGAGATTGGATATTTTTATAATTCACATATTCACATTCAATACTTAATATTTGTACATTTGGATAACCTAAGCTTTTTAGGTTCACATTACTTGGATTTATATTGATATTTTCTATTGAACATTACCAACCTTGGTTAACTCAAGTCTAACCCAACCTGAAACCGACCGTAACTCAACTCACATTTTGGGTATGAAATAGGTTTGAGTTCCATAAGTTTTAAAAACTTTGGATTTAAAATTTTACCTATTAGATTAGATCTATTTTCTTTAAAAACTGAATCCAAACCCACGTGTCTCATCCCTAGAAACAAGTAGTTTGAAAGGGAAGAGCAACATTAGCGTTTAGCACAATTTAATGTGGTAGGTGGATATCCTTGTACTCTTCAACAAAATCGAATATTTGTATGAAAGAAGCTTCAGTGGCACATCTATCTGCTTATTTTCTTCACTTGAAATTATATTTGATAGTTAATAAAATTGTATCATCTACCAAAACCCCACCCCAACAGGTAGCTTTATGTACCAGAGCAAGTAAAAAAAGGCCAATTGTACATGCTTAATGAATATTAGTACAAGCTCGAGGCTTAACTAGTGGATGATTTACAAAAACTGCTAATTTTTCAGACATTTCAAAAATTTAACCAGAAAAATATTAATAGAAATAAGCTGCATTAAGATAGTGCAGTATCACCTGAATCTACCGAAAAACTAGGAGGTGGGCACCGAGACAGAGGTCCGAGGAAGGCAGCAGCAACACTAATTGAGTCACGTGAAAATATGATTCTTTTTAGCACAATTATTTCCACTGTTTGAAATAATAGCAGCAGAATTGAAGTTGAGCTTGATCTGAACCGCCCTTGGAGGTGATAAACTAGCAAGTGCTGCCAGGGTGGATTGAGGGGAGTAACTTGATGTCATCGATAAGTCTGGGGTTTCGTGATGAGATTGCTTGGCATCACTGGAGGAGCAAACAATATATTTTGTAAGAAATAAGAAATGAAAAAGAGACTTGGAGTAAATTCATGGTGAAAGTTAACTCTGTGTAACCTCTTAGGAGAGGTCAGCCCATTAACTTTTTGAGAGTTGGGTGATATTGGCAATTGATCAAGTTTATTTTTTGATTGCTCCCTCGGACTCAGAGTCTTGTCCTGTAAATTGCAGTAGATTACAATATGATAAACAAATTTTTGGTGAAATGAAGTGTGGAATATGTTTACCATCAAATTGATCGAGCTAAGCATTTGTGTAGAAGATGAGACATCTGGGTGGAGTGAAATGTTCAGAAATCGGTGGTCGAGAAGCATGACAGCAGAATGTCTATCTGCAGGATTTCTTTGAAAGCAGCATCTTAAGAAATCTTTGCCCTCCGCTGACACCCACTCAGGTACAGATGGAGTGTCTCTCATGACCTTAAACATAGCTGCAGCCTGTCATAATAGTCATAAGTTTCAACAATATATACCAAACTTCCAAATTAATAGACCACTGTGCATGTCCAATTATAGATAGGGGTAATAACTCATTTTTTAACAACGGTAAATAAGTACTCGAATAGACAAGTAACTAAAAATCTGAAGGTAGAAGAACTAAACCATGGTAATTATAGGCATGGCTCACAAATTATTTTTTTATTTTCCTGTAAAACTTGTTGTATCAAGAAGGATCAAGCCACTGATTTTGTTATTCCAGAAAGCTCATTTATTTTCTGGACTTCTTACGCTCAGAAATGACGTTTCTCAAGAACATAATGCCAAGACTCCCCACTTGGCATTTCACTTGGCCAGCAGTTGGTCAACGGGTTCCACCCTCAACCGACAAACCATAATATGGAAAGAGTTCCACCCTCCGACAACGGGTCTTGGTCTCTAATAATATAACCACATGGGATTCGAAACCTGCACATCTTATACTTGGTTAAATGACCTTTTCGCACAAGATAGATGTGCAGACATAACTTTATTGTTGGAAGGTGGAACTCCCTTCATATTATGGCTTACTGATCGAGAGTTTTGACTGGTGGTGAGTTCTAACCGGGTGATGGCAGGGTGAAGTGCAACTGTCACAACATACGCTTTTCTATTCTGATAAGCAAGAAAGATTTCACACTAGAACAAGTATATGAACTTTCCGTACATTTCATATAGCTATAGAATGAGCACGTCAACACACCCTACTATTGAGACACATTCAATTTTCACAACCTCGAAGCGGAACAACTTTCACAGGATAAAATAAATTTCGTTCTTTACAAAAAGCAAAATAACAAGATTGGATGCTTACTCCTTCGTATTCACTCCAAGGAGGTTTTCCTGTCAGCATTTCAATAATAGTACATCCCAAACTCCATATATCAACACCTAAAGCAAGATCAGAATTGTTATCTTTCTGGATAACAGCCTGCATGAGCTGTAAAATAGAGAAATGTCATTCTTTGCAACACCAATAGGAAACTTTATGTTACATACGTTTTAGCGTAGTGATTTTTTTAAAATACATTTAAGAACAGATGATACCTCAGGAGCCATCCAATATGGACTTCCCTTCAAAGAGAGATCAGCAGCTTGTCCAGTGAGCTGCAGGAAACAGTAAAACTATTCAAATCCTGGTCTTAGTTTGATATAGATCCCTATTTTCATACAGTGCAAGAAGAGTATCAAGTGGACAACTTAAGGATCAAAAGAAGAGAACAATGATGGCAACAACACAATTTTGGTCATTATCACCCTTATATCAATTTGAATTCCAAGACTTTTAATATCAACTGATATCGCTACCTTGCAAAAATTAAGACTAAACAAATGACAATTGAAAAGCTTCTTCAACTTACAAACGAAATATTCTAACTATTTTCTCAACCAATAACTAAGAGCAAACTAGAGATGGGAAGAACTGGCCCACCCCTGGGTTTGGATTCGAATTGGAACCGATTTCAGTCCCAATTCTTCTCAAACTGTGGTTCACCGTTTGTAAATGTCAAGAAGATGTAGAAGAAATTCATGCCATGCAGGAGAATGTGGCTAGTATGTAACATTCTTGTTGAGTAAAAAGTAGAAGAAGCAAGGTTGCTTGACAAATGAAGGGAAAAATGTATGAGAAAGAACAAAACTTGCAAAAACTTACATGTTTAGCCATACCAAAGTCAGCAAGTTTGACGACCCCAGAAGAGTCGACTAGTAAATTAGCTCCCTTGATATCACTACAAAGATAAGCAAAAAAATTCGAAGTCCTCTTAACAGGTGAGAAAAGATGATGTTCTCTGTTCGGACAGTTCATTTAACCTACAGTGGGACTCTGCAGAAATTGACTGACTCGCTAAGAACAACACTCGGTCTTTCAGATCACAAACCTAAAAAGTGTATTACCGATGTATGGTCTTTGTGCTGTGCAAGTAAGCCAATCCCGAAAGAATATGGCGAGTGAAATTCTGTACAACGGACTCTGTCATGGCTCCACAACGCTCTCGAACATATTTATTTATAGAACCAGGATGAACATACTCTAAGTATATGTAAAACCTATCATCAACCTACATATGGACAGAATTGGACTGGTTAACCCAACCCTTTATAACAACCTCGAGAGAGTTAAAACAAGGGACGGTACTCACAATTTCACTACCATAATATTGAACAATATTTGGATGCTTTAATTGGCTGAGAACTTTTATTTCCTGCAACAAATGGAAGGCATAGAAGCTTGAGAGCTGAATCAACACGATAAATTGGATGTCTCTCAACAATAACGGACAAAAGTATATGCAAATATAAATATTGTTAAAGAAAATACTGGAACACGTGAAATGATATCTAATTGCTCTACTATATAAATCACTAATTTAACTTCCCTCGAAGATTTTCTGCAAAAGTTCAAAAGTTAATATAAAATTACAAAACAAAACACTTCACATTCTCGCATACATTTAGTCTTCGTTGCCTTTTGATGGTTGAAGAAAGTAATATATTAAGAGTTGGCAGGCTATTGAAGTACGACAACCTAAATTAGCTAAATAGCCCTTTCAAACGGTGTTAAGTGAGACGCCAGACGAGAAAAACCTATGCAAAAGTAGCGAAAAAGATATAGAAGAGTGAAATGTAATGGATAGTGAGTTACCTGTTCTAACTGCTTTATGCATTCTGCAGATTTTGGGTCATCAGGAAATAACTCCACTTCCTTCATTGCACAAAGAGACCCATTTTTTCTAGCAAAAAGAAACAAAAAGGAATGAATAATGGTTCATTGCAGCAAAGAAATGATCGAGAGCATAGATATTCATATACCTGTTACTAGCAACGTAAACACTTCCAAATGTGCCACGCCCAATCAGCTTTCCTTTCTGCCACTGGTTTTTCATCGATAATGTATCAGGTTTAGGTGTAGCTTGGGAAATTGGACTATGGGAAAGGAGTGGTGCCCCTGGAGGAAGGGGTAGTGGATGGACGTTTACAGAACTAGTACTTTCACGACGTACTGACGTTGCTTCAAGAGATAGTTTTGAATGCATTGGGGAGGCAGCGATACTTGAGATTTCAAGAGGCCTCTTGGTTCGCAATGGCGATGCAACTCCTATCGGGCTTCTGGGGTCTCGATGAGGGCTTCTTACTCGAGGACTTTGACTGGGGGAGTTATCAGTACTGAATCGACAGCAGTCAGAGACAGCAGGAGGTGGCAAGCCTGGATTCATCGAGATAGGCATCTCGGGAGCAGACAAAACTTGATGTCCAGTGGGAACCCATTTATAAAATAAACCACCACTCCTACTTGTTCTTTGGGGACTGAGACTTGGACTCGAGAAAGGACTAGTTGGAGCGCTCCTTATGGGAACATCAACAACCCTGAAACTATCCCGAGTCTCCGAAGAACCATTCAGCTGTTGATGAACCGTCCTAGATGACCTCATGTCAACACGATCCTCCATCGTTTGCCTCTTCCCACAATCAAACGCACTATCACAGAGATATGATAAACGTTAACAAAGTAAGTGTTTGCAGATATCAGTCAAGTGGAGCGATTTATACGTACATACAAGGAGCCAATGCTAAAACGCCAATGGATCATAGAAAGGAATTGTGTGACAATTTTAGTAAATTAGTAAAAGGAAGAATTATCGTCTGAAATAACGACACAAAACTTCATTAAATCAAAAAAAATTTACCTTTTAATTCCAAAGTCGGGCAGCTCTTCATCCGCTTTCTCTCTGGCTCTATCCCGCTCCTCCACGCCTTTGATAAGTCCAGCCTTTGGGGAAGGAAGCGGGCAGTCAGCATCGCCAGAACTTGAATTCAACAACCCATCGGTACGTCGGCAAACCCCAGAACATTCCGGGAGCGGGAGCGGCACTGCTTGATTAGGGCAACTCGAAGACTGCATCGCAGATAAGGAATCTGAAGAAGAATCGGCCGCGGAGTCCGAGCACTTTGACGAAGAACCACTTTGAGAGTCCCGGTCGCTCAGATTCCGAAACTTCCTCCCGCGCACATTTTTGGAGGCTCCAAACCGCCAGGCGCCTCTGCAATTATGATCATCACTACTGCTGCTCCTCCTGGGAGACTCAGCCCCAGTTCCAGAAGATCGAGCAACCGGCGAGGAATTCGCAGGAGAAAAAGTGTTAGATAGCCACCCCATGGCAAGCAATCATGGCCGTATAACAAGGAATTTGCACATGAATGATGAAGACAATCGGCAAACCGAATCGAGGGGGAGAAATTGCCAAGTATGAGAATCACAGAGAAATGAAGCACCCGGCATGGAAAGATGAAAGCTCCTGCAGCTTCAGAAGTCAGAGAAGAATCGAAACGAAGAAGAAGGTAGAGAACGTCTTTCCACGCGGAAAGGGGAAATGGAGGCGGTAGTGGGATTGAGAGGTCAACAGAGCTTTGTCTCCAACAAAGTCAAGCCTGCTGCTCTTGGCTTCCTCTTTTCTTTTATTATTATTTGCCATGTTTCTTTTTCTTTTTTACAGTTTTAAAAAGCAGTTAATTCTTCTGTGATGTCAGTTACGTGGCAGCCCAAAAGCAACTGATTTTAAGCTCATCAATAATCTGCCAATTCCAAACCAATTAGATTTCAATGCCTGCATGATTTCGTTGGACAAATAAAACGTTCCTGTTTCAATTCTCCACAGCTTAGACTCTTCTTTATCATGTTTTTTTTATTTATCAAGTTTTTTGAACTCAAACTATCAACCATTCAATAACTTCTAGCCAAATCTAATACAACGGCTTCAAGTATTGATATAAACAATTTATTTTTTCAACGGCTCATTAGTCGATATAAAATGAATAAATAATAATTTATATTTTGAATTATGGAGATAATTACGACAGATACTTTGAATTTTATAATAATCGCAACAGATATATTCTAATCATGTTTTTTTGCTAATTTTAACCATGTTCATCTATTTAATTAACATAAAGGTTTATTTTTATAGTGTTAAATGAGTTAAAATTACTAAAAACGTAATGATGAAATGTGGGTTACAACTATAATAAATTTAAAATATTTATTGATATTTTTAAAGTTTTATATATTTGTTACAATTATTTTTTATATTTTAAGGTGTAAATTATTATTTATAAGAAAAAAAATAATGTCAATGGATACGAAACTCGCCAACTTTATTTTGGGGAAACCCAAACCGTATTGTTAAGGGTAATAATACTTTTGTTTTCTTGGTTACAGTTTTATTTTTCAAATAATAATTCTGATTATGACCTTACATGATCGATGTCACAAAAGACTTTTAGCCTTACGCAGCTTGATGAGGGCATGTTTTATAAAACCCAAACCCTATTGTTTGGGGAAAATATTTTGTCGTTTATACCACGTGCGAAGCTCGAATAAAACGTATAAGAAATAAAGTCTTGGGCACCACATGTCACCTAGAATTCACTTAATTTTTTTATATTTACACTCGTAGTAGATTTTTTTAATTTGCATGGGATCGTGATGGGACAAAATCAAAGAAAGAATTGGATGATTTTGGACTTACAAGAAAATGTCAAATTTAAATTGGGGATTAAAAATAATAATCGGATAAATATTATTTTTATTAATTAAATAGGAAAAGAAGGAAAAAAATTTGTAGAAACTTTAATTCTATCCTTTAGCCTCAAACTTTAAATATATTTTTCAGCTAATTCGACTGCTGGATCGTAAAACTAAAACCACAATTAGATCAAGGAGATCAAGATCTACAAATCTCAGTTGTTTTTGCAGTGATCAGACATCGTTTGTAAGATTCTGAATATTAGAAAAGTCGCCGAAAATGTCTGGCCGAGAAAGTCGCAGTGGCGGAGAAGATGACTGAGTCGGCGATGATGTGGCAGTGTAATGTGGGCATTGATTGGATAAGGTGGCACTGATCATTTGCGTGGTTGTTGACCAATAATGTGGCTGCTGACTCACGACCTGTTATGGTCTTTTATCGATTAGAGAATTTGACTTGAATTTTGACCATTGACCAATGACTTGGCTTTTCAACATGTCATTTTCTGACAAATTTTGACATCCCAGACGCGGTGGTGCATTTTGTTTGATCAAACTCCTTTTCGTTTGAATGTTCAGTATATTAAAGAGACTTTGCCTACCTCTCGAGGACTATCAAATAATGTCAGAATCGGTACAGTCCATCAATACGAACTTCTTTTAACCCTCCGGACCCAATGACATTGTTTTGAGCTAAATTCCCACTTGTTCGTTTTCACAAAAATCGAGGTATAATCCTTAAAATGTCCTAGTTAGTACTAATTTAGAATAAAATTTGAGTACGAGATATTTATTATTTTAACATGGTACGAAGCTTATATAGACAATGATTAAGCTTCTTAGATGATTCAATCGAGTTTGAGGTTAATAACAAAAA
Source organism: Begonia fuchsioides (assembly GCA_003255005.1). Classification (NCBI taxonomy): domain Eukaryota; kingdom Viridiplantae; phylum Streptophyta; class Magnoliopsida; order Cucurbitales; family Begoniaceae; genus Begonia; species Begonia fuchsioides. Next base: position 276,580 of record QAOC01044309.1, read on the forward strand.
TTCTATAAAAGTGTGAAAGACGAAGGACTAGCATCAAAACGTAAGTTATTTATGCATTTTGTATTACATCTTTTATTGCATGATTTTAAAATGATAAAAATCTATTTTGGTGGTTGACACCTAAACGACGTCAATGTTCGATATTCGGCACATCTATTTTCATGATATATGTAATTTAATTGACTTGATTTAAACTGCATAAAATTATTCTAGATTGTACTACATGGATTTTAATCTCGATTGTTGGATTATTTGGCTGAGAAACGAATATGAATATTGGTGATATTTCGTTCTGTTATTTATTGTGGTGTGAGTGGGTGATAAGAGAACTCATGGGTTGCTAGAGAAATCTCTAAAATCGATCAAAGTATTACACATGAGATATATCATCCTTTCGTGCTCCTCACAACTGAGCTCTTTAGCATTATGATTTTGTCCATTTTCGTGCTCCTCACGATTTTATGATCTTTTATGATTGCTAAAACTGGCGGTTAATCACTTCCGACAATTGATATATGCCAGCTTCATTAATGATCTGTCCCTCCTGAACAGTTGTCCTTCCTCGCACCATTATCCTTCAATCATGACTAACTTTATCAGTACCACAAAAAAATAATTACATTTCTATCATACAATTTTAGCAACAAAAGCGTATTCAAATGAAAATTGGTTATTGAGCTGTCTACTGAACTAACTTAACTCGGTGAACTCTTACACTCTTTTACATGTGCTTTGATACTACTCTGAACAACCTGGTTCGCGGATCATTACTTGTTCTACTTACTTACTGACTTTCTCATTTAATTATGAATTAAATGTCATGAGTTAAGTTATGAAAAATCACTTTACACTTTAAAATTTATTATAATTACTTTTTACTGGTGCGAGACAATAAAATGAATTTACTTATTTAAAGTATGTAGCAAAAACTAAAACCAAATACTAAAAAAACTTTACACTCATAATTATACATACCATTGATCCAAAAACTTTACACACATAATTATACAAACCATTTATCCTCACATCACTCCAAAAGATTTACAATTTATTCTCCACGGGTTGTGACTCAATAACCATTTTTCATCAAAATACACTCTTGCTTTATCTCATATATGAACATCATTATGAATCAGCTCACATACATTGTAAAGCCTAAACTATGAGCATAGTGCTCAGTAAATAGTATAACTATAAAATGCATAAATGTGAATGCAAATTTTAGAAAACATGCTAAAGTTTGTTACATATTTTATTTTAGGTCTCTTATTCTATTTGAAGTATTACAATATCTCAAGAACATTGTCTACCACCTAACTTCAACATCTACTTACTAGGACCCACTTACATTGTTACTTGGCGAGTGCTCAGGCCTATAATAATCAAGGCCTATAATAATCATTTACTTATTTACATTATAATTGTTTCTCTTATTAATCATCAAGAGTACGTAAGTATAAGTCTATCGGCCTCCCATACGACCACCTACACTCTGTTCCCCTTGAAAATGTTGCGTTTTCAAAACCATGCATGAAAATAGTTCGTTGCATTTTTCAAGAAAACATGATGCGTGAATTTGTGACCATGAACAATTTATATGTATGCATGAACATAATATCATTCAATTTTTTCATACACTCGAGTTATAACATTAAATTCTAACACAATCACAATCATTTAATCATAAACAATAAATAGTTCATTACATTTTTCAAGAAAACATGATACATGAATATGTGACTATGGACAATTTATACGTATGCATGAACATAATATCATTCAATTTGTTGTATACCCTCAAGTTATAACATGAACTTCTAACACAACCATCAATCATTTAATCCCAAACGATGCACGAAAATAATTCTCAAATGCTTTGACGTCGGTGTATTATGCATTACACCTCAAAAAGTCCGCAATTGTACATGCATCATAATTATCCTACCTTTGCAACATAGTCTCACTTAAGGGCCATGCATTCTTAATACTAACTTACCTTAGGTCCTTATCTTCAATAATCTTCACCACTTAATCACTTGGCAACCCTTAGATTAGAAACAATAATTCTTGGTCGTGGGTTCACCTTTTTCTCTATTTTCTTGCTTCTAAAGTGCTCTAGAATCACTCAAAAAGCACTAATCACCCTCACACACTTTCACGTCTAACCAAGCTTCAACTTAAATACCTAAAACCAGAGAAAATGGGGTGAATGAGAGCTGATACTCGTGGGTTTTTAAGCTAAAGAAAGATTATAGGTGATATAGCTAAAACATGTAATTGTAACTGAGGTGAATGTGGTCAAAGTAGGAGGTGTTTTTATAACATTTGACCTCTTTTTTAAGTTGCTCCCCAAAGTCTCCAATCACCTTCACTTCACTTTAAAAAGAGCTGATGGTCGTGAGTTTTTGTGCTGAAGAAAAACCTTAGGTGATTTAATAAAAACATTCAATTGTACTAAGGTGAAGGTAGCCAAAGTAGGCTATTTGACCCCTCCTTTTAAGTTGCTCCTCAAAGTCTCCTATCAAGTTCAATTCACTTTAAAAGGAGCTTATAGTCGTAAGTTTTTATGATGAAGAAGGACTTTAGGCAATTTAATTAAAACAATCAATTATACTAAGGTGGAGGTTGTAACACCCAACTTTTTGATGTACAATAACATTATGCGAATATATAATGTTTTATGGTTAAAGAATGAAATGAGCTAAGAAAAAATTAATATGGAGACGAAATTACACATTGGAAGTAATGAATTGACGAATCAGAAACAATTTTGGTATTTACCTAATTCTGAGGTTTTAGGGTCTTCAGATGAAGTTGATTTCTTCTAATGGAATTTAATAGATTAGCAAATGAAACTACAAAAAAAATATCTTAAATTGGAAACATATCGAGAAAGTTATGAATCTCAGAAACCAAGAATTGGTAACAAAGGTCGGGTTAGAATTTTGTAACAGAGCAGTTTATGTGTTCGAATCATATCATGCCATAGAAGAGCCTAATTGGCAAATGTTTCTTCTACAAAGTTGTAGTATAAATCTAGTTAAGAAGATTTATAGGTAGATCCACTCTATTGGAGTTGTGTAGAGAAAGTTATGCTCATTTGAAGTTGGTAAAGGAAATCTGGACTATAGAGTTATGGACTTTTGAGCGATGCTAGGTCTTTTATATATTTTATTATGTTAAGCTACTATTTTGAAGTTTACGTATTCTACAATGTTAAAGTCAACTCAATGAGGAAACTATGGGTTTTTGAATTATGAAAATCAGAGTTGTGGAGCAAAAGTTATAAAACGATTAAAAGGTCAACACCTTGAACTCTCGGGCTAGTTAAAGGTGACACCTTGAATGAGACGTCGACACTTTATTATTGAAATGTTGAATTTTTAATTGAATTTTTAAAGAAGTTAATCTATAATTAATTAAGGATGGACCAATAAGAAAGTGCCACGTGGATTAAAAGATGGTTAGCTTGGATGGTGACACCTCATGCTTGAAGCTCCACATCACCCATGACCTTCCACCTTCCATGGTGACCTATTTGATAATGGAGTGAGGGTTTTTGGCTTGCAACCTTAACCACGAATCAGCTCTCCCTCTCCCAAAATTCTCTCTGGTCTAGTGTGAGAAAACTAGAGTTTTGTGATAAAAGTGTGAAGTTTTCATGTTTTGTGCAAGAAAATTTAGTATTTAAGGGTTAGAAGTGCAAGGAGAAGGCGAAGCTACAAACTTAAGCTTGAGGTATAAAGTTTATTATTCAGCAGCATCTACTTTTATTCTAGGTTAGATTATATGAGATGGAAATGGCGTTATAAGGTTAAAAAGGAATGAAATTGTAAAGTTAGTTTATGGGTATACAATTTTTAGGTAATGTTACCCGGTTTCTGAAATGTGAAATTTAGAAAGTCTTTTACTTACAATTTGGTGATGATCTCTTCTAATGAAGTCTCGCCAACATTCTAAGGTTTAGATTGGTACCTTATGCGCTCTGATCCAATTAGTGTAACGAAAGTTGTATACATCGGAAGTTGAGGTAACAACATGGTATGAACTAATACGGTAATGTTATACCCGATTTTAAAGATGTAGAACTTATGAGGCTTTTAAGTGAGAATCTGATCACAACGTCTTCTAAAGAAATGTAGTAGACATCTTAAGTATGAATTTGGTACCTTAAGTATTTTGATCAAAGTTTGGTAGCAAAAGTTATGAATGCCGAAAGTTTCTGGTAAAATAGAATATTACAAGTTTTGCTTATATTATTTTATTTTATGATGTTAAGGTATATAAGCAAGCTCATTGGATCCTTAAGGACTCATAATACTAAGCCTAAGCTAAGGAGATCAAGTAAGTAAATTCTTGTTTTCTTTGGCCCCTTAGGGGACTACATCACAAAAAATTGAGTTAATGTTGCATTGTTAGTATGAGTAATCTATTTGATTAATAATTATAAGTATAATAATGATAATATTCTGTTGGGGTGTATCGCACCGTACACCAACCCAAGTGCTTTGGGTTTGATTGGTATTTGATTGACATTGTTCGATGTTTGATGTTTGATGTGTAAATTGCTTTATGAGTATAATTATGCTAAGAAAGTCTATGAATGTCATTCATGTTATTGAGAAACGCTTGCTTATTGTACGTTTGCATATGATTGAGTTATTTTTAATAAGTCATACATATGTATTCTCATGATCATGCATCATGTTTTAAGAAAAGAACGAAAATATTTTCCATGCATGTTTTCAAAATGTCACCCAACCGGATGTCGGGATNTGTTTATAAACATGTTTACTAAACGTTTTATAAATATGTTTTATATGTATGATGTTATGTTTGACTTGAATAAATGAAGAGTTTTTCACAATTTTATCCAAATGCTTCTGCTGAGTTTTACAAAAAGAATTTCAAGCCAAACGCCTTTCCAAAATAAAAAAATTTTATGTAAAAAAAAGGATGTTACAGAGGTGGCCAAAGTAGGAGGTGTTTCTATACTATTTGACCACTCTCTTTTAAGTTCCTCCTCAAAATCTGCAATCAACTTTAATTCTTTTTCAAAGGAGCTGATGGTCATGAGATTTTATGCTGAAAAAGGACCTTAGGTATTTAATTAAAACAATCAATTGTATTAAAGTGGAGGTGACCAAAGTGGGAGGTGATTCTATATCATTTGACCCCTTCTTTTTAAGTTGCTTCCCAAAGTCTTCAATCACTTTCACTTTGCTTTAATCCCTTGTAAAAACTTTGATAAAATTTGAGCCACTTGTTATTCACATTTTACATGAATCGGCCGACCGATTCATGCAAGTGTCTACCGCTCACGCACTTATACACCCTTTTTTGAAAAACATCACATTAACCGTACATTTTCCACCTATACATATATGTAAGACTATGCATGAAATGAAGGTTATTACATTCTACCCTCCTTAACAAAAGAAATTTTGTCCTCAAAATTTAGACTTCAAATAACTCTGGATATTTTTCCTTCATCTCTTGCTCTCTTTCCCACGTAATCTCTTCCACATTATGGTTTTGCCACAAAACTTTTATCAATAGAATCTACTTGTTTCGCAATACTTTTGTTTTTGTATCCCGAATCCTTATGGGCCTCTCCTCATAGCTCAGAGTTGGCAATATTTCCATCAGCTCTGCTTCCACCACTTGAGATGGATCACAAATGCATTTTTGCAACATCGATACATGAAAAACATTGTGAACTCCAGCCAATGACTCTTGTAGTTGAAGCATATATGCCATGTTTCCCACTCTCTTCAAGATAGAAAATGACCCAATAAATCTTGGTGCCAACTTTCCTTTTCTCCCAAATCTCATTGCCCCTTTAAATGGAGAAACTTTTAAAAACACTTCTTCTCCTTTGCTAAATTCCAGTGCTCTTCATCGTTGATCAACATAACTCTTCTAACGACTATGAGCAGTTCTCATTATTTACTGTATAATTTTCACCTGTTCAACTGTTTGCTGGGTCATTTCTGGTTCATAGATTTTGGTTTCACCCACTTCACTCCAAAATGATGGAGTTCTGCACTTTCTTCTATACAACGCTTTAAATGGAGCCATACCAATCGATGGTTGATAGCTATTGTTATACGAGAATTCTATTAACGGTAACAACTTACTACATGCATTATGGAAATCCATAACTCAAGCACGTAACATATCCTCTAGAATTTGAATAGTCCTCTCAGTCTGACCATCCGTTTAAGGATGAAACGCCGTGCTAAATGCCAATTGTGTTCTCATAGCTTTATTTAAACTCTTATAACTTCATGCAACCTTATAACTTCATGCAACCTTATAACTAATGAGCAGACTTTGTCAACCGATCAATAATTACTCATATGCTGTCTTTAGCCTTTAATTGTCTTGGGCAATCCTACCACAAAATCCATAGACACGTGCTCTCATTTCCATTTCGAAATAACTAATGATTTTAACACTCCCGGAGGTTTCAAATGTTTAGCTTTCGCTTGTTGGCACACTACACATGATTCCACATACTTCACAATATCACTTTTCATTCCCGGCCACTTGAAACATTGCTGTAGATCCTGATACATCTTTGTTGTCCCCGGATGAACGAATTTTTTTGAAGAATGAGCTTCCTTTAATATATTTTTCCTCAAATCCTCATTACGCGGAATATATCATCTATCACGAAACTTAAGTATCCCTTCCTTTGAACAAATAAACTTTGAATGTGTTTTATCTAACACAATTTTTTATGATGAATTAATAAAACTTATAAATGAAATTATCTTCCAAAAAGTATCGAATTAAGTATATAATCTTTTAGTGTAGCCACGTAGCAAATCTTTTAGCAACTCATTTACTATTTAAATTGTCAAAGAAGTTACGCGGGAGTCTAGTTATGGAATATTTAAATCATAAGGTCAATTATTTATAATTTTCTATTTTTTTGCTATGGAATATGTAATGGATAGTATTTGTATGCGAAGGATAATAGGATATGGTCAGAGTGTGCTCTCTGATTACGCTCCAAAGTCAACCAAACAACCACTATCCTACTTATTATTTTCTTCTTCCTTCTTTTTTCCAACCAAGCACCACCTCAGAGCGCACATTCTATATTTGCTGTTCATTAATTTAATTATTTTTTCTTTTTATTGATTTAATAAAACTGAAAATTGAATATTTATTTGGTTGATGACTTGCGAACAATAATTAGAATAACTAATCTAATAACTTCATTATTTATAAATTATTATATTAATAATATTTATTGTACTAGTAATTATATTTCAAATCAATAAGAATTTTTATATAATAGAATAAGTTACAAACATTCAATTCTATTTCTAATTTAGTTTATAAACTGAAAACAAATGAGAGCGGTAGTAAAAAAATGTGGGTAAATTGCATTTACCTCTTGAATTATGGGAGAAATTACAACTTATACTTAAATTTTAAAAATTATCAATAAATACTTTAAACTTAACTATAATGGCAAAGGATCGTCTATCATCACTTTTTTTTTTTTATTTAAGATGTCGGCCAATCCAATTTATTTATTTTTTGTCAATTTTGATTAATTTTAATAGCTTGTCGAAAAATAAAAGAAAATGCAAAACTTATTTATAGTTTTATTTAATTTATTTAACCTTATAAAAAATAAGAATTTTAATAAATTTTATTATTTTTTCAATCTTTTTATTGACAATGAAACGTGCGGACTAAATTTATGAACTTCGTTAAAATTAGTAAAATAAAAAATATTCTTTAACAATTTTAAAAATTTAAAATAACTATTTATCCGAAAATATAATGTTCAAAACGTATTAGCGTTTGACAAACTTATGGCATAATGATTGTTTTGGTAAGTTTCGGAACAAATTGGTGTAAAATTAAATGGGTTGATTAAGAGAGAGATTATGATTATTAAGAAGATAACTTGCGAACAAAGTATGACACTATTTATTTTGTACGATTCCATGGCTACAGACCTGTCTTCTCCCCTGACCCGTGTAATAACTTCTCTCTCTCTCTCTACCTCTCTCCGCGAAGACGAACCAGTGCATCTGTCTCGTCCCTCCCACCCTTTCCTCTCTCTCAAGTTAGGGTTTCGACCCTACGCTACTCCTTTTTCTGCTGAAGCAAAAAACTTGTCTTTTCTTTTGTGCCTCTGATCCTTGCCATCACCTCCATCCCTTTCTCGATTTGTCCATCCTCCTCTGCCCATTCCTGATCTGATCATTCATACCCATCACCCACTTTCGATTTTATACCAAAATCCCATATTCTGGCAATGTCCTCTTTACGGGGCACCGATCTGATTTCTAAAATCTACTCCGAATCCAAGTCTGTAAACGCCGATGTCGATAGAGGAAACAACTGCGTAGACCACTTTGATCGCTTGCCAGATTCTCTTCTCCTCGTTATATTCAACAAGATCGGTGATGTTAAAGCCCTCGGTCGTTGCTGCTTAGTTTCTCGCAGATTTCGGGCACTTGTGGCTCAGGTGGAGAACGTAGTTGTTCGAGTCGACTGCGTCATCTCTGATGACGACTCTTCTTGCCCTTCCTCCTCCGACAGGTCCCGAAGTCCTTTTTCCAATCTCTTCCGTTTGGTGTTCGGCGGCATTGCTAAGCCTTTTCAAGCTTTGGGCCAGTTCTTGGGACCCATTCGAGCACCTTCCTGCGGTCTGGGTTCGGCTACTTCCTCGTCCTCGTTCCTGGCGGTTGGAAACGAAGACGATGGGGAGTTCGGTCAAGGTGGTGTTACCCATCACTCGCCGACACAAGTTTTGAAGAACTTCAATGAGATTCGATTTCTTCGAATCGAGCTTCCTGGCGGGGAATTGGGGATTGAAGATGGGGTTTTGCTTATGTGGCGAGCTGATTTTGGATCCACTTTGGATAGTTGTGTGATTCTTGGTGCGTCTTCTGTGATTAAATCCACTCCATTAAAGTCGACGCATGCTCAAGAAAATGTAGCCGATGTGGTTTACTCTACCCATGGAGGGACTGGGGATGACATTGGAAGCATACCCGAGTCGTTTTACACCAATGGAGGGCTGAAGTTGAGAGTAGTTTGGACGATTAGCTCACTAATTGCAGCTTCGGCACGGCATTATTTGCTGCAGCCTATAGTTGCGGAGCACAAAAGTTTAGATTATTTGGTTCTGAGTGATGCAGATGGGCAGGGAGTGTTGTGTATGAACAGAGATCAGCTTGAGGAGCTGAGAGTGAAGCCGTTATCAGCTTCTTCGGCATCAAAGAGAACCCTCGTACCAGCTCTGAACATGAGGCTTTGGTATGCTCCTCATCTAGAACTGCCCGATGGACATATTCTAAAGGGCGCCACACTAGTGGCAATTCGGCCCACCGAGCAGTCTAAGGAGGTTTCTGAGGGGTCTTGGGTTTCAGCTGACTTCGAAGAGCCTTACAGAACTGCAGCCAAGATTTTGCTCAAAGGGAGAACTTACTCTCTTGAAATGAACTCGTTCTGATGAGATCTGATCGAATCCTAGGTAAAATATTTCACTGCCCAAATCAATTAGTCTTTCCTGCTCAATTTTTGGGATTGAAGCGGTGTTTTGTCATTCCTAACAAAATCTATCTTAATTACATGAAATGGTCTTTTTAGGCAGAAGGAGCAACAGTTTGAGGAGGAAAAGAGAAATGCAGTGGACAATTTTGGTCATTCTCAGAGCGATCGACTTGAGCGGCAAAGCCGATGGACTCATTCTTGATTGGGAAGGATTTGCGTGGTTGAACTGGATAGGAGTTACATTTTCTGCTTGAAATGATTGTTCATGCTTGTGAGAGTGCATGCATCTTCAAATATGTAACAGAAGTTTTGAGCTTGTAGTTTTTTGTATTTGATTTGTGAATATTGTAGCTATGTATTTGGCTGTGTTATTTTACGTGATAGATGATGATGTTCTTTCGTTGGTTTAAAACTTTGGTTAAATGCTAGCTTTCAATCGTGACAAAGGCGAATATGGTGGGAAGAGAAATTGGCTGCCAGTTACGGTACCGTAGAGGAGGTCATTGCTGGCGTCTAGTTGTCGAAGAAACCCCCACGAGAGTAACTTAGTTTAAGTATGTAATGACTTGGAGGTCATTGAAGACATATTTGTTTAACTCGATCATCACTTTTGAACACATTTTGTACGGTGTCTTGTGCTTCCTTCAAAATTAATGCATTAATAATCTTCCCAAAATTCAATTAATCTTTAAAGCAAACCAGGATGCCTACAAAGTGAAGCACAAAGGTCCAAATATATTTCAAAGAAATAGAGGATTGAAGAATAGAAAAGAGTATAGTGCTTTTCATAATCAAGTGTTATTACAATTGACCTACGAGCATGAGCAAATTAGAAAATCTTACCGATCTAATTTCAAAACGTGTTCTTCACTAGAATACTTTAAGATTTTTTTTAATGGGTGGATCATAAAATTCGAACATTCAAATATACATATTACTAATATAGAAATGCATTAGAAAATTACAACGTGGGTCTCACAAATAAATTAAAAAATTATATTATTATTTATATTTTAAATTTTCTAATTGCTATATTCTTATTTTGGAATGAGTTAGATCGTAAAATTCACACATTATTTGCATATGCATATTACAGAGATATAAATGCATTGAAAAATTCCAACGTGGTCTTCGTAAATAAATTCAAAAATTATATTATTATTTATATTTTATGTTTCCTAATTGCTATTTTCTTATGTAGTTTAGGTTTTCTAAAGTTTTTAGTTTATTTCCTAATTATTATTTATTTGGTAATTAGTTTAATGATAGTTGAAAGCTTGTGCCTATTTAAAGGCATCTAACCTAGCGTATGAAAACAACTTTTATGATAAATCGTCTTTATGTGTTGAGAGAATTTTCTCTTAATTTCTTTGCGAACAATTTGATATTGTTCAAAGTAAAACTTGAGAAATCGAATTGATAGCTTTGGTTCTTACCAACGGCTTTATTAGGGTCAAACAGCATACTTGATAGTTTTGGTTCTTACTAAATAGCTTGGTTTAGGTCAAACTTCTAATTTGATAACTTTGTTTTTGTTAAGAATGTTCGATTGAGGTCGCGTTCCTAATACTTGATTCAAAGGCATTTCTTAGTTTCTCATTCTACGTCGTTAAAAGGTATTGAGTTTGACATACTTGTGATTCTCATCACATTTATTGCTTGGCATAAGAGATAAAGAGCCGTCTTAACATTTATTTGTATTTCTTTCATTGCTTTCAATTAGTTTGCCATCATAATCATTTCATTTTTAACTACTTCTCAAGCATCTTGGGCATCGAGTAAGGCACACACTTGAATATTTTAATTTTCGTAGTCATTTTTGTGAGTCGTGCTAGCAACATTTGCCTCAACGCGTTGCTCCCATATTTCGATATAGCTCTAATATTAATTTGAAAACAATTAAAATTTGAAAAACCCAAATAGAAAGAACAACAAATAGAAAAAAAGAATAAATTATAGACTCTTGTCTCTATTTTCATTTCCTTCAACCACTAATATAGTACAAAAGTGATATAAGTAACATTAAAAATGAAATTAAGTTGAACTATAACGATTAGACTCTTTATTTCTAAAATTTTCATAATAACTTTTGACTCATCGTTACTAAAATGGTAATAACTTCTTACATAGCACTCTAAATGACTTGAAACTTGAAGCGTTGAAAATTTGACATCCGACTATAGAAACTCATAGGTCATACATCAAATTTAGTGATCATTTGACTTTCTAAATGTTAGTTAAAATTTGTCATAAGAAACTGACAGATTTCTATTTTTTGAATTTAATGGTCAAAAAGAACCGAAACCCAAAAAAATGGAGGGAAAGATGGTTATTTGTAAGCATTATAAGATTAAAATACATGGCCGACTTGAGGATCAAAATCTTGGGGATCTCTGAAACAATTTCCTTAAGCGATGAAGCAGCATGAGACTCATGATAAACATTGTCGTTTATATTATTAGAAAGAGATAAAAATCAGTGATCAATAGGGACATAATCGTGTTCCTTAACTCGTTCACATCCAGTATCTTTTCTCACATCAAATTGTGGAACTTGATTTCACACACAATATGAATAGACAGATCAATCACACTTTCATACTTTTCTATCTAAAATGCTCACCGTTGAATTTTTTGAATGATAAGATTGCGCTAGTCTTCCACCTGTAACTAACCATTCTTTCTCAGCAAAAGCCAAGAGTTTCTTTACCCTACATAACATAACATAAACAGAACACCAGATTCAACAGTTAAAAGCAGGTCATGAAGAGACTCCCCATCAACCATATAAATGAAGGCAAAGCTCCTCGTGGCAGCATAAATTCTCATTGACATCCACAGAAGCTGTTATGTTGAAATCAATTCACATCTGTGAAAAACTAAATTTATTAAAGGAAGCTTAGATGATAAGTGGGCATATTACATATAGGATATAGAAAAAGAAGAAATTGCATAAAAGATAGACAAGGAAATATACATTTCATTCACGTAGAGTTAGTATTTATAGTAAAAGTAAACTAATTTATCATACATATAATACCCTTTAATAATATGAACCTAATAATACTAATTAACCCCCAAGTGATGTGCAACAACATGCAAAAATATCTAAATATGGTAGAACATCTTTTAGAAAAAGTCCAAATTAATTAATGACAAGAAAAGGTGTGGATATTTCTTTGAGAATGCCACCTTTCTAGCTGTGGATTCTGCCTCGTCCACGCTCCATCAACCTGCTCGGTCGTCTGCTTTGTTCCGCATTCACCATCTCAGGCCTGCCATTGAAGTGTCCACTCAGCCTTGACATGCAATGCTATGTCTCAGCCTGTTAACTAATTTGAATTGATTGAACGCAACATGATTGACGAATATTACCTACCTTTTAAATCTTCTTTAACTGCTGAGCTCTTCTCCTTTCTCCTTTAAATCCATACTGTTTGCTGAATCTGGGTTCTACATTTGAATTCTCGTCATTGGCCAGAAGGAGTCCAACTCCAACATAGAAGGATAAGAACGTTGACAGATCACCCAGACATCAAAACTAACAGCAAGAAGACAAATCTTTGTTTGCCTGCAATGCAAAGAAATGCTTCCTTGAGGAGTAATTTTGTTAGGATATACAGAATTAGCCCGAGAAAACTTGGTGTGACAACAGTTTTGTTTTTGTTTTTACTTTTGTTCTTGAGTTAATATAAAGGACATGGACAGTGACGTTTTTCTGAAGAAGGAAAAAAACACCTTTGGCTTCTTCAACCACTCTCTTCCTGTAATTCATTCAAAGCGCAGAAACTAAACAAAGTTACTCGATTAACAGCCATATCTGAAAATGGATGCAAGTGGAGATTGCATGCCTTAAAAGTCCATAATGAAGCTACATTCAGATAAAGACTTGTAGAAATGTTCACACATGTCCGTAAAGAATGAAGAATAGACATGCTTAAGCAAAATGGGTGGCGACAACATATGTTGAGCACTTTAAAAGTAAACTTGATTGGCCAATTTAATCTATTATTGAGACGGTTAGATGAGATTACAATATTAACATTATACTCATACTTTCGTAGAGGGTGAGAAGGCTAGCTCGAGAGTTGAACGATGATTGTGGCATCAAACAGTATACACAACTTTGGTCAGGAGATTCGAAAGACCAATCCTAGCAGCACGTTTGGTCTCAGTGTTACTACCTTCTGTAGAGCTTACATGTGTTTTGATGCATGCAAGAAATGATTAATAGCTGCTGGCAGACCAATGATTTGTTTGGATGGGTGTCACTTAAAGGGTCAATAATGCCCTAACCAACTACTCAGCTCTGTGGGGAATGATGCAAGTGATGGAGTCTATCTGATTGCGGTTGCAGTTGTGAATGGTTTTTGAAGTTATTAGTCAATGAATTACGAATTGATAATGTCGTTGGATGGACGTTCATCTTCGAGCAACAAAAGGTAACCTTCTAATTCTATTACATGTTTGCAAGCCATTTATAAGATTTGATGATGGCATCACATTTATTTATTTTTGCTTACGAGAGTTGCAAGGGTTGGTCAAGACACTTAAGAACACGGTGTCACAGTCTATGAGATTTGATTGCGTGCGACACTTGTATGCTAATTTTAAGAAACAATTTCGTGGGCAATTTTACAAGGATGCAATGATGACTCATCATTGATGAGTGCGTAAAGAGCTACAACAGAATATCACTTCGATAAGGGTAATGACAAAAAATAGTATCGTATGATAAAGCAGCTTGCGTGCATTTGAAGGGAATAGAGCAAAGAACATGGGCCAAGCATGCTTTCAACCAAGTGCCAAAGTGCCATATATCTCTGAATAATTTGAGTCTTTCAATAACTCATGCCTCTTCCAAATCTGCTTTACAAATTTCCTTTTTCTACAAAATACATGCGAGCAGTCACAATCCAAATCTGTTTTAATTTACATAAGCTGCTAAAAGCCAAATGATATTTACTACAAATAGTATACATAAATAAGTGTGGCATTTTCTAGTCAGCTTCTCGTTAACAGCTTCTAAATCTTCAACTCTAGATTGTGGACGATTAATAATTTTCTTCTTTCAAACACCCAATTCTACATCATACCATCTGAAAAAATCACATCCTCCAGCTCCCGTCTATAGCAAAATCAAAATATCCATTTGTACACTAATTCATATAATACGTTATTTTTATAAATTAAATAGAATTCATACCTCATAAAACATGTAACCATAAAATCTTTGACCGAGATTTGCACGGGTCCATGACATATATGGGGGTAGCTCTTAGGTTGCAAAAAAACAATTAACAGTAGAAACTACTTCCGGGACATCTATAACTCAACAAGTACAATAATTATATCATAATAAAACATTTACCAAAAAAGATCAATACATATCCATTGAAGTTTACTGACTTGTAATCGATGCGGATACACTCGACATTACTACAGGTATATACGCCTTGTCTTCTGTACTATTCTACAGATTGTATAAATTTATAAATATCTAACCAGATTTATAAAGATCAAATTAGATATTAGAAAGATCAACCTTTTATGCTAGCAATTTATAAATGACACATAAAACAAGTTCAAAACGTATTTTTTTCTTTTTCTTTCCCTCAATATCAAAATAGAATTCACAGTTCCAGAAATCAAATGTTCATCTACTAATGGGGGCAACATTAATTCATCCAAAGGAAAACCATTACTTAGAGATATCGAGTTTTATGAAAAAATATCAAAATTTGATAATACCCAAAAACTGTAGAGAACATAAATGCAAAATTTCACCAGCAAATAGACAACGAAAAAGCACAAGATGAAGGACAAGCAAAGAAATCAAAACAATGATCCCTCGGTTTGAAAGCTAGCGATTGAAATTTCTTGGAAGCAATTTCTTGGAATGAGTTGCCCTAGATGATCAAGCAAAAATTATGAAATAACAAATTGCGATTATTCTACCTGATTAAACACGTGACTGAAAGCTCGTTGAAATTTCTTGCGACATTTTGACGAAATACAGAGCATGAAGACACGTATGACCTAAATTTTGTGGAGAGGCTCACTCGCCTGTCGCTTGATCTCTGTCGCTCGAAGTCTAGGGTCGCTAGAAGTCGAAGGTCGAAGTCTGCTTGAAGGCCGACGACGGTGAAGTCCAGCGTCGCTCGATTCCGTCGTCGTCGAAGAGCTCGCTGTCTTCGCGCAGAGAGGCGACCTTAGGGCTACACAGAAAATTGCAGACCCTTCCAAATAGGTTAAGGAAAAAATAGGTAGCGGCGTGTTTAAAAAAGTAAAGAAAAGATGCTAATTGATAAACGTAAAAACATTAAGGTGTTAATTAAAGTAATTGATAATTTAAGCCTTAAGGGATCAAGGTGTCAGCTGATAATTTTCTTAGATTATACCGAAATAGTATCCAACAATTATTAAGTCACATAGTAATTAAAAATAATTAATATAATGTTTTAATTGTATTTATGCTTGACACATTTTAAATACGATTCTTTGACCTTTTATTGCATCATCATCAACTATCAGCTAACCAAATGTTCGAATATTACGGGCATGACGCCAGAGTAGTTCTACTTCAAGTTTCTAATTTTAATCTCTTAGACTAGTTCTATTTCTACTTTCTAATTTTAATCTCTCAGACGGACACTCATTGGTCGATGCAGTAATTAAATTATTTATAACTTTCCCGATTAATCGAATTCATAGATGAATATCATGCCAAGATTGCAATTCAAAAAACACGTCACTCAATAGCAAAGCAATTTCAGTTGCTCCAACATTGAAGCCATTCTAATTGTATGGGCAGGTTAAGAATGCCAAGCTGTAGAAAAAAAGACGCACACAAGTGGTTCCAGGTAATCACTTCCAATTTCATTTCAAAGCTTCAAACAACCAAATATGGAAGTAGCAAAGAAGATACTTCTATTTTCGATAACAAATATTGGAAAATGAAAAGGCGAGCAAGGAGAACCCGATGGTCAGGCGGAAAGCCATCGAGGCGCACTAGCTATTTAGACTGGAGAGCACCATCTCAACAAGAGATGATTTACACCCCTATGTATCACTATTTATAGATAAACCTTAAAAAAACCTATTTTACCCCTAAATAACATACAAGTAGCCTCTAAACAACATGCAACACCAATCTCAAAGGACAATCAATCTACCAGAGAAAGGAACCATATTTCCAAAAATAAAACTGCCACGTAGAGAAATGAACCAAACTAGAGTCAGATATATTAACAAGAGTCAAGTCAGAGTTTGGAGCTGGATATTGAAACATAGTATGGGCATGAAACCAACGGAACTATTTCGACATTCACAACGTGATTGAGAACAAGTTACTTCTTGAAAGCCTAAAAACCCTAACCTCCACATAATTTTCAGTTGTACTTGCAGTAATGCCGGAAGAGGCAAGCTTGGAGGAACTAAGCATTTATCATTCCCGGTATTTGGTCAAGTCAAATGTCAAAGTTCTTGAGCAGCTGCAGAAGCAAAATGAGAGTTAAATTATTATCACAAGAGTAAAAAAACCCAGTGTATTTTTATTTAATTTCATGAGCATTTTCTATGGGAATTTTAACGTTCATTTAGTATGTGAATGCGCGCATGTATGGGCATGGCCTCACCTCCTCTCAGAGTCCCTGTAGACCCCAACCAAAGCCTCGGCCTTGTCGTAAAAGCTATCCTTGAGTGATATCACAATACTTTGAAAACCTGTACCACCGTTTGAATCTTGATTACCTCCTCCTCCTTCACATGACTTGGAACGAATGTATCCGGCCACCTTAGCAACATTTAAGTTATCCAAGGCCGCATCAACTTCATCCAATATGAAGAATGGTGAAGGCCTATAACTGAGATTCCACAGAAAAAAAGAAAAAGCTCAATGATGAAGCAACTATAAAATGCAGTCAAACCATACAGAAGAGAGTGACCACTGATGTATAATGTCAAACACACCCACCATCCACTATGCTTAACAACTGTCCTACTTAAATTGCAGTGAATTCTAAGATCAACATACTACTGAAAAGCAAAATTTTTAGGAGACAAGGGAATCCCCCGCAAAGTGTCAAAACCAATGCAGCATTTTCTTACACATGCATAAAGGATGACACATTGAACCGGCAATAGCCTCCCCAAAAACATGCATGTCTCAGTAAAATAAGAGTATGATCCAGTGAAAAATACCAAGAATGGTTAATGGCTGAAGATCTGTGAGATTCATGATTAGAAAATGCACAAACGCCGATGGAAATCATACCTGTGAATGGAGAAGAGTAAAGCTAAAGCAGCAACAGTCTTTTCCCCACCAGATAGTTGTTCCATGTCACGGAACCGCTTTGTTGGTGGCATAGTTGTGTACTTAATTCCATGTAAAAATGGTTCATCCTCATTTTCCAAGTTTAAGTATGCTGTCCCACCCAAAGGATGTGTGTTACTTTTTGTCAATTCTTTGTAGATCCTATCGATATGACTAGATATATGGTTAAAAGCATCCATAAACAACTCGAACCTGCAATTTACAAAGAAAGCTTCTTCAACAAGCTTGGCACTCAAATCGCAATGCCCGTAGAAGAATTATGAAGACTCAAAGGGATGTAACAAGTTTAAAGAAAAATCGACTGCGATGAACGTTGATTGGTGAATGCAAGCACCATCCTTGAAATTTGAAAGATGCAGAAGAAATAAATGGCACTTAATTAATTGAACTAGCTAGACTCCAGAAATAATAGAAAAAAACGCAACAAGAAATATAAAAAACAATCAAATTTTCCCTTTTAGCTAAAAGGGGAGAATGAGAGTAAACATATGAAAAATTGAGAATAATTGATAGTTGATTTCAACACAAATGCAAACAGTGATCAAATAAAAATGAGTCATTATTTTCTCAAACACTAAACCACATGCTCAACTCACAATTAAAGTATTTAGATATTTACATCGAACCCACTGTTCACATAATGCACATGTTACATTGTTCTCAAGAAGGCAAGAATATAGCAAGCAGCTAGGAATAACAAGTAGCTTTATTTTGCATATCTCTTACAATTCAATCCTAACAAAATCCAGCGACATACTGTTTTAGATTACAGATTGCGTTTAAGCAAAGATAAAACAATTAAGTAGCCAAATAATTGAAGAAGAAGAAAATCCAAGTGAGAAGGAAAGATCAAATACAAAACAAGAAAGGAATATGCAACTGAGGAGCGAGGACTGTGTAAAAGCTTTAGGAAGATCAAAATTGGTAAGTCAATTACAGCTTGCAATCTAAATAAGGATAAAAGACGTATTATACAAATAAGCAGAATATAGTATATGGAAAAGACGATGTTGAGTGAGGAGAACTCAAATTCTAAACAAGATAGGAATATATAGAAATCAAATATAAAGCAAGATAGGACATGTAAATGAGTTTTACTTAAAAACTTTGGTGAGATAAAAATGGGTCAGTAAACTACTTTGTAATAAAAAAACAAAAAATATATAGATACCATGTGGTTCACATACCGCTTCTGCTTAATAGAGTTGAACTTGTCTGCCATGTCTTTTTGTTCTCTCCTTGCTCCTTCAAACTCCTCTGTTACAATTCTTTCCTTCTCTTTCAGAGCTTCATACTGGTCTAGGGCTTTCAAATTAGGAGCTGTTCTTTCAATTTCTGTCACTATGGCATCTATTTTCTGCTTAAATTCTAACTCGTGTTTTTCCCTATCAGAGGGCCTTCTGTCCTGTAAATAAGATCTGTTCAACTGACTAAAATCTAATGTTGGGCCTGGAATTAAGGATTCAGTCTCCATTGGATCAGAAATAATAGGGAGGGTTATTTGCTCTAGTTCACATTTTTCGACTATTTCCTGCTTCCTAGAAATAAGCTGGTCAATCTGGGCTTCCTGTAAAAGGGGAAAATCAAGCTGGAAAATTTCATTCATTTGAACATGGAAAATATTTAGTGCAATAAGCTACAGACGAATAGAACCTTAGAATTTATCTGCCTATTAAGTTTGGAGATGCTTGTTGTGGCCGCAGAAGCCTTCTTTTTCCAATCAAGCATTTGCTTTTCACAATCCTCCAACTTTGATTTCCACTCTACATAAGTAAATAAAGGTAATCTAAGCCTTGCAATAGGTGTCTTTAAAATTAAACATTGAATCAAATCCTTTGTTCATTCCTCAAAAAAAATAAGATGATAAATGCAGCAAGTTTTCAGTAACACTTTGAGATTGAGACAAACATCAGAAATTATTCAATGATGACAGTCATTTACGGAATGATACGGTTTCGCAGAAAAAAAAAGCTATAAACAACTATTAGAACCAAGAGATGATAAAAGTTCATTCATACACGCCAATATTAATTGTACAAGGAGTATATCATTTGCTAGTTGGTACATAACCAATCTCAAGAACATATAATATGTTTGCATTAAGCATCTTATTAGACTGACTTCGTGGTTGTGGATCACATTCTAATGGGACTAATGTGATAAGACCGGGGAGGGAAACTGTCTAGAATTGGTCATTAGTAAGGAAACAGAAAAAGGTTATGCTATTGGGGTGGCAAGCCGTCATTAAAGATCTCGGAAAAAACAAGCTTCTAGAATTACTTGTTATTTTGTATTTCTTTTATTGTTCAATCCAGTCATTCTTCATTTTATTCGATTACTTTAGGAATTAAGGAGAGTGTATCACAATGTTAAGTTTATCTTATTATTCTACTTTTTTAAATACAATTTGAATGTCAAATATTGATTCGTGCAATTAAAGTACAATTAATATTATAAATAATAAATAATTATTTATTATATCAATTATCCTTCTAACATATCCATGATAGTTTTGGGGAAAGTTCGAATGAGCTACTTACTATTATGTTAGCAAATTACTTGTGTGAATGGGTTCAAAGAAATTAATAGCTCACTAAGCAAATTCAGATTGTGCAGCGTGTAAGGGAGAATTTGGATACCTAATCAAAAATTCACTCTATTTTGCCCTTAGTTTTCATGATCATATATTCAATAGGTCATATAAAACAGCTTTAACAACTTCGCTATCAATTAAATAAAAATTCTTCCAATTATTCTCGTAAAATTATTTTAAACTACAAACAGACAGATCCCTATGTTGGCATTGACCATGCACTTCTTCGTAATGGATAACTAATACAAATATTGGTCAAAAGAAGTTAGATTGCATTGCTAGTGTAAAAATAATTGATACGAAGTCTTTTACAAAACTCATAAGAGTTAGGACTTCATGACATTCTTTTGTGACGAAAAATAATCAAGTTACAATGTTAAATAGCTACAGTTAAAATACGTAAAATCCTTTATCCAGTCTTCTCTAACCCATACCAAAATACATACTTTATATCAAACTAAGTACATCATAAAGACAAAGAACTGAATAGAATAGAAAATTTATGCTATTTAGATTAAGAAATTTGAACAAAATAGAAAAAATCCAAGTTCTAATTTAACAACATAAAATTCAGCCGAAAGCATTTTATTATGACTTAGCATCTCATACTTCATTCAATGGTAACTCACTCGGCCCAACAGCTGATCAGAATCCTTCATTGGTCAAAATCCTAGACCAACGAGTCATAACATGGAAGGGGAGTTCCACTGTCTTACAAGAGATCCTGTCCAAACAATTTCACCAAGGAGAGATTTGAATCTTTCAACCAAGTGAGACATAGATCACAGGGTTAAAAGACTACTCCCTGTAAGGTAGAGGTATGTGATTTAAATCTAACATAGTAAAATCATTGGGGAACAAATTTTGTTATCAGAGGGTGAAACTTCATGTTACGACTCTCAGATCAAGAATTCTGACTGTTCCGACCTACTACACACCAAGTGAAGTATCACTGATTGAAGTACGGAATGGAAAATCGTATCACGTAATGATTTTCTTTAAAGATATAATGAAAAGTGTGTATTAGATGAAACCCTCACCTTGTAGGTCTTCCTTAAATCGATTTATTTCACTAGTACCATTCTCTGCTGTTGTCTTAGCTTCAACTTCTCTGTTTTGGACCTGCTTTAAATCACGTTCTAAACCGCTCAAAGAAGATTCAAGTTCCTTGATCTGTGACTGCATGTCTCGGTTTTGCTCATACTCCAATCTTAAAAGAGAATAAGAGAAAAATTATTATGGAAATTAAAATTATCTTTTTTTTATATGTATGAAAAATGATTAATATCGAGGAAAAAAACAAATGTAAAGGAAAGAATTCTCACTAAATTATCAACAATAAAATGAAAAGTTCATGTAAAAATATTTTGAATTTTGTCAAGAGAATCTTATATACATAGAAGTTACTCCCCCTAAACTTTCAAGCTTAAATTATTTGACATAGAACTATGCATACCAATCATGCTACCTAAATATCATCTACATAAATGAGCATGTGTACAAGAATATGTAATGGATCATCAAGTTAACAGCTCAAAAAGGTAAGAGTAATTACATTTATACACGCTATCTTATGCGTACATTCAATGAGATAGTGAACTTGTGGAGGAAAGAATGTTAAAGAAAGAATACATACTGACACTTCAATTTTGATAGCAGGCTGCTCAACCTAACCCGCTCATCCGCAATGTGCTGTACAGTCTTCAACTGGTTTTCTTCATATTCACGAATATTTGCAACCCCAACAGAGTTGCTGAAGTCTTTATAGATGCGATCAACAATTTCATTAATCCTCTTTTCGAGCTTCTTGATTTCTGTGCCCTTCTTATCAACTCTTTCTTTTAGCTGCAAAAAAAGAAGGAAAACTAATCTAACTACTGAAAATACCATTCATAATCAACAAAGAGGGATATTGAGTAGAATGTGATAATATTACCTTTCTTAATTCAGGACTTATGCGGTCAATTTCTTCTTTTAAAATTTGCTTCTCCTGGCTTAAGTTTGCAAGTTTGTCCTCAATGCTTCGCTGCAATCAATAATCAATGATATATAGATATATCTACGTCCAACCAAACCAAAAACAAAATTTCTCAAAATAAAATGTATTCTAGACATGATGCAAAACATAAGAAAACTAAGCACTCAGAGATACATCTGTGCAAGCATATTTGAGGCTTCATTTAATAGCCCTACAAGTGGTTCCATTAGAGAAAAACCTGTCACACATTTGTTATAAACTCATGTGTGCACAAATGTTTATGAGCGTTGAGTGTGTGTGTGTGAGAGAGAGAGAAAGAAGAAATTCAGACTTCATTTAACAATTGTAAACCCAAACTCTGTCGTAAGAAACCTAGCTAACCTAAATCAAATTTATCATCACAAATTCCATATTCAGTAAAATCATTCCAGGTATGTGATTTACTTCCAAGAAACTTTCCTAAATGCCACCCTCGGACATCTCAAAGATTACTACCATAAAACTCTTTGAAAGTAACAACATTTGTCCAGCTACTCATGCTTACTTATTTCATCCAGTTGCAGGTTATTTATCTTCAGAAATTCAATTTTAAAATCTCAGGATCAAAAGTTGTATAATTTATTATTCCAGTCTTATTTTTGGAAGGAAAAAATTCATTGGCAAAAGGTAATTAATGAGAAAAGGTCAAACTGATCTAAGTGACAAAAAAGGAAACAAAAAAATTATAGAAAGAAAATTAAACTTCGCCACACCAAAAACAAATTACACAAAGATAATGAAAGGAATATCTTTTCATAAGAAAATTCATTAATGACTCAGCAACTCAAACAAAAAAGAATGAAAAATGGATTTAGAAATTTTGAAATCTCTTTTCTCGAATTTGATGGCCAGCACACGCGACATTAAATGTAGTGCACTCCCAACTTCTAATTTTTGCAATTTTGTAGAAACAATCAAAATCAGCATTGTTCTTAGCATAGCCCCGTGAAACATTCAGGTCGGACTGTGGAGTTTGTGGGAGTAGTTCTGTGGTAAGGAAGATCCAGATTTAAAATGTGGAAAATAGAATTCCTATAAATAAATTTTGAAATTTTGAGGGTTTAAAGATCACCATCATAACCTGTACCTACTCTGAGCAAAAGCAATATTATGTGATACATTTGAATAGAATGACAACTTCATATGTATAAGTTTTCCAATATGCAAGATCATGTTAAACAATATGTGCCATCAGCCGTTGGCAGTCAGAAAAACACTAACTGCCTAAATGGGATACCATAATAAAAGAAGGACATCACTTCTATGCAGAGGGAACAGCTATGCATACATATGCTAAAATTACCTTCTCAATCTCTGCATATTGAATCTTTTTTTCCAGTCCACTAATTCTACCTGATGCTTCAGATTCCTTGAGCTGCATCTCCCTAATAGACCCCAGTTCTTCTAGCTCGGACTCATACTGTTCTTTCTTTTTCTTGAGCCCTGCAGATAAGCAACAATAGTTGAAATAGCCACAACTAGTTGACAATTATAGAAGCTACTGACAAAATATAGAAGTTACAATTATAACCATTCATACTTTCCATTATGTATAGATGTTTATTTTTTATGTAATTAAAGAATTTCTTTATATACTGAGAAAATCTCTATCAAGAGACAAATTATTCATTTAAAACATAATTTTGTTATTGGTAAGTTCTTAAGAGTACTGAAGTTTATGAAAGCTTGCTTACCTTCAATTTTTTTGTCATCCCACTGCTTTGACCTTGCTTCCATTCCCCCACTTGTACCACCCGTCATTGTACCAGATTTTGTAAGCAGAATTCCATCAACAGTTACAACTAACAAAGGCAAATTGAATTCAGCACAAAAGAATAATATATATATACATATCATACACATGATTGAACATAAATTAACATGGTAAACAAATGGGATGAGGACAACCTTTATATCTCTCTCCACTCCAGCTAAGAACCTTAGCCTCATCAAGATCATCACATACAAGAGTATTCCCAACAGCATATAGAATTGCATTTTCCAATACGGGATTAAAAGTAACACGTGTTAAGGGGACAATTTGATAAGATATACCATTATCACTCAAAAGACTCGCCAAAACAACAGATTTTAGTACCTATATCAGAAACAAGTCGAAACATCTTAAGGATGAATTGATGTAAGGTAAAGGATGACTTGATAACATAAGAACAAGCATCAGTTTGCATAAACGATGGAAGTGATATATAAAGAGGCTAAGTAAATTCAATTTTAAGCATCCCATTCATACACATATATTGAGCAAAGAAAAATCTTAAATAAGTTACAACCCACCCATACTAAGAAAAATAGAACCATTCTGAATAGACAATAATTGGAGTATATGAGGTGATCCCTAGGGAAGAAAAGTTTTAGAACTTGACTGGTAAAGTTCAGGATAGAAACATTTATAAAATAACAGTCAAAATAAAATAATAATGAGGACAATATAAAAATTCAAGAACAAATCTGGAGTACCATAACTAATTGTAAAGTAGACAGACATCATCGGAATCTAGAACCAACAAAAGACTAGGAAAAGGATATTGGATCACGTCAAAGACCAGATTTGCTGTACCACCCAAGGCTCGCAACCTCTCAGATATTGGCTTTACACGAACTGATTGAAGAGGTATGAATGTTTGGGGGGGAAGCCTTTGTTCTTTCAAATACTGCAAAGGCCCAAACAACAATAAATCCAGTAATTGTTACATAACCTGTTGTAATCAATCAGATATAACTCAAATACCCAAATTAGAGATTATAGATTAGCACAAATGAAACTCAGAATTACAGTAACCACTGACCACCTTAATGATGGCTTGCTAACCCACCAAATTTTCCTTATCCCCCACTGATACTAACTTTTCCAATACATAGACACTATCCTCTTTAACCAAACTCTCAGTAACCTCCCAACAATATTACACTATCCTCTTTAACCAAACTCTCAGTAACCTCCCAGTCGTCAAACTCTCTCTAACCTCCCATTTTGGTAACTTACTTACAAGTAATCTCTCTTTATATAGATGGGAATCTATCACAATCATTATGGCGTTTGTTACCATGAATGTCAAACGAAGGTGTTATTCTTCAACAGACAAACGCACATGATATTCTTAATCAAGATAGTAGTGGTGAAGACCTATCCAAACGCCATTTCTTGTATTTTGTTCAGTTTCCAACAAAATAAAATTATGCAAAAAAAAACGATGACATTCACTATTGAGAATTTCCACTCATACTAAAAATGGCTCTGGTTATGCGCTTTCCTTGTAAACTTTGAGCTTTCCTTCTTAATCGCCAACTTTTTATAAAATTCAGAAAACAAACTGTAATCTAAACCACTCTCATCATGGACATTCTGAAGCCACTTAAAAATGGGATATTTCTTCATATTCTTTATTTCATTTGAAAAATTAGTCATGATAGAAGAATGCTAAAAGTAATAAATTAGTCATTTCTCATTCTAGAAGAACATGAATCACAGTTTTGAAACAAACAAACAAAAAAAACAATGGTTCGCTGCAGAAAATTAGGAAATGTTTAGTGGTACCTTGATACATTCTTTTCCAGTATGTTCATCTTCAACTACAACTGCATCCATAAACTTACCCATTGCAACCGTAATAGCAAGGTTATACTTCTTCTGTGTTGGCCGACAGAGATCAGTGATGCGACCATGGACTCCCTGAAACAGGCGTTTAAGAGTCTCAACAGCTTGAGACAATTTTGCATCCCTTTCATTTTCATGTCTATCAGCCTTCAGTTCCCGTAGTTGATTTTCAATTTCACCAAGCTTTGATTTCAGATTTTCGTACTTATTCCTGGTCAAATATTTTTGAAAACAATAAGAATACAAGATCAAATTACATAAAAAATCCAGAGAAGAGTATTAAAAATATCAATAATAAGGTATGGTCACTTTTCCACTAGTTATCAAGTCGCTATACAAGTGAATGAAGGTAATTAAAAAGCAACCAACCATCTACCTGGCATCTCGATGCTTATCTTGCATTGCACGTAATTCTTTTTTCAGATCTGAAAGGTCCTCCTTATGTCTGGCAGAATTATCGAGAATCTTCCTAAGTCTTGTTCTCATCTGTTCCTCTTGTGAATCTAATTCGTACTCTCTGTTTTGCAGTTGCTGAAGATTTTCTTCCAAATTTTTTTGGGCCTCAATATCAGCATGGTGTTGACGATCCAAAACCTCCTTTTCATCTCTTAATTTTGCAGTTTTCATCCCTGCATCCTCTTTACTACAAAAGCAGCATATCAGTGACAAAGTTAGTAAAAAGTTCTCTGTCATCATAACAAATCATTTATGCGCTGCTTGCTAAGTGATCAGCAAGACCCAGTATTCTGCTTAGAGCTTTCTATTCAAATCCATATACCAATAGTTCTTGAAGAACAATATGGCCAAAAAATTTCTCATATGCAAGAAAACTACCCATTAAGTTAAGAGTAACATTAGACTTACTTTATTATCACATATTTTATTATACATATTAATATATCGAATATTCATTATACTAATTAAATTATAATTAATTATTAAAATATAAATAATTAATTATTACATTTATTATATCAATCAAAGTTTAACATGTCAATGCATATAATAAATAAAATAAAAAGTTAACTCTTAAGTTGAATGTGCATAATATATCATGTCAGCGCAGTATAGCATACCTCAATTTCTCTCCATAAAAACATAGTATGATAAGCTTTCTTTCTGTAAGTCAACTATTAAAAATACATTTCATACTTGTTCAAGTTAAAGTTGAAACTAATCTTCATGCAATGCATCGCTTACAGCCACAGGGATACTCTTCAGTCATTTACACTTTTAGTAGAAAGAAAAAGATCCGGATTACAATCATAATTTGACTATTAAATTAGACATGATAGCGAGAGCAATATAAAAATCAATAATGACATGTTTCACAATAGCAATCAGCACATACCAACATTCGGAGTAGAATTCTCCAAAAAACTCTCTCTATGAAAAATACATCAATTCCAGATCTGATAAAATCTTCACCACATATCATAACCACAAAATATAGCCAACCCAACCTCCCAATAAACAAATAACTAAGATATCACACTCTTCCTAAGTTGCTTTCAAATTTTGGGTTCATATCCATTCAACACCATATTTTTACACGAAGTTTAAACCAAATACTACGGTCAACTTCACTTCCGCAGAATTAAACCATTACCACATGCTCCAGCATACCCAAGTAACAGCCCATCTCAATTTATGAAGTATTTCATGAAAATCTACGATATAATGAGATGAAAGATATATTCAAAAACAGGAATATCATGAATGTAAATCTAACATAAAAAACTTACATTCGACAATATTCTCTCAGCTCTTGATCATCTAACTTCAGTTTTTCACCACCATCTCGACTTTTTTCATGTAAATCATCTAAGTTTGAAGTGAGGTCCTTTATTCCTTTCTTCAGCTCTCTTATATGTTCAGCATGCTTTCTCTTCTGTTCATTTCTCTTCTCTAGATCCTTTCGGCTTCTTTTGATTTTTGAATTTATCCGAGACATCTCCTCCTTCAATTTCAGAAGTTCTGGTTGCTGCAAAAGGTAAAAACCATAAGACAATAAGCACAGGAACCAATGTCCTGATGTTCCAAACAAACAGACAGACTAAATTTGACTCTTAAGAATAAGAAATGATTCAACACTATATATATAACCTCCATAAAATCCACTAAAATAGCATCAGACTACCAGTGACAATCAAATACACTAAATGCGACTCATACAAGAAGCGATTTTTCAAACATGCTGAGAAGAAGAGGTTCCATCAACGCTATATCCATCTATATCAATCAAATATAATAATTGCAACTTGTACAAGAAGAGGTTCCATCATACAATATCTATCATCATAAGCTACAGCATTATTTACTAATTAAAAAAAGACTTAGTTTTCAAAGCTTCAAATGATCTGAATGAGTATAAGCAAAAGGGGTTAACCATCCTAAACCAAACTGGTTATAGGTATCACAAGAATATCTACCTTTTCAGACAGAGTACTAGCAAAACAATTTAATGTTTAAGTAACTACTGACAAAACTTTCACAATAATTTTATCAAGCTGGTGTAACCCAGGAAAACTCATAAATATGAAACATTTTTTATGACTTTGAATGACATTAAATAGCACAATTCTTCTCTCCTTCAGACGACTACCCAACAAGTGATTCAACACGTTAAAAGAGGAACTATGAATTTCATATGGTAATGAAGCACTCAACGCCAGTCAAGGGAAAATCAATTAATACAGTAAATATAGTTCGTATGCACATCCTCTGATCTTTCGTAGACCACTTGAATATATTGATTATTCATTAACTCTAGTACTTTCTTGTTTTCTTTTTTTGAAAGAAATGACATATATTAAGGGAAAGAATATACAGCACAGAGGAAGGATCTAGACCTACACTCCAACAAAGCTTTAAAATTTGTTATTAATGTACAGCAAATTTCCTTCAGTTAGAAAGAACTATAATAAATGGACAGCAGTTATAATATTTAAACTTGACTTTTAACGGGTATATTAACGACACAAGCAACAGCAAGAACAATTCTAGCTCATTTCTATCATTTATCCAATGCTTACATATAATTTAGCACTTACATTCTTATCAAGTTTATTACTTCTCTCACCGATCCTTTTTTCACAATTGCCAATTTCTTTAAGATACTTAGCTTGTTCTTTCCTCTTTTTCAATGCTTCATGTTCAAAACCATCTATTTCTTGAAGGACATCATCACGGCTTTTTCTTTCATCATCAAGTTCTTCAGTTGTCTTTGTAATATCCTTTTCTGTGATGAACAATTGCCATAGTGACTGTTCTCGTTTCAACTTTTTCTGTCAGACGACAAAACATGAGAAAAATTAGAGCAAAATAGTTATACAAGTTGACAATCTAGAGTCAGAACACTAATACACAAAAGATGAAAGGAAAAACAAAAAGAAAATCCAACAAAATAATAATTTTAGTTTCTAAATGGACCTTTATTAATGAAACAAAATGATGAAAATATACAATCCCAAACCAAAATATTATTCCAAAAGGAAAAGTCCAAAATATCATGTCATTACGTAAAATCTAATAGTACAAATGAAGCCCGAGTTATTAATTGTTAACAGCTGGCTCTGAAAAGTGAACTAATCAAAAGCAGAGTACAGTATCTGTTTTCTCTTTCTCATACTTGTCAGTGGAACTGTCCACTGCGGGGAGTAAAGGATAGGTTAGTTCTGATTTCACATGCTTCAGCATAAAATAAGTTATACAAAAAGGATAAAAAAGGGAGTAGCAAAAAGAAGAAAGGTCGGAAAGAATTGCGTGGATTTGGGTTTAATGAAACTGTCTTGCGTGCAGATTTTCTAAGCACTGAAACAAAAAATTAAAAAGTATCTTAGACACATTCATTTGCTCATTCCGAAGGTTGCACACATTAAAACAACCCAAATGACATTTTCGCCATTCATACCAGCTGCTCCTGAAGGCGAAGATGTTTCTCGGCCTCTTCCTTTTGTTCTTTCTTCTGTTTTCTCTCCATCACTACAGTTTTCTTCTTCTGATAAACAAGTCCAGCTTTTTCTTCAGCCCTTGCTTTTTTCTCTTCATACTCTTCATATTCTCTCTTGAGGTCATCAGAACCAGAAATTTGCTCCAGTAGTGCAGAGAGTTCTTTGGGGTTTTTTGATGCAATGGACTCCACATCACCCTACATGAAAAAAAAATTAGTCGACAAAATTTGAGCTCAATACAGTGTATGAATTTTTAAATATTTAGAGACAAAATAATCAAATCAATGTGAGTAAATGATCAGCTCTGAAGCTGTATGCAAAAATACATGGTTAACTTGGCAGCGTTCATATCCTGGCCTACAATTTATGAAACTCTGACAAAGAATTAATTTGCGTCTCTCATTTATAACAAGAAAAGTTTTCAAAGAAAGCGTCATGATCAATTAAACTAAAACAAGAAAAATTGTTTAAGAACCTGAAAAACTAGGAAATTCCGAGCTTTAACAAGAATTCCTAGGGACCTCAACTTCGAGTTATAATCGTCCCACGATACACTTTTTCCATCAATGCGATACTCGCTGCCTCCCGAGCTGGTAATTGTTCGAGTAAATTGAAGCTCTGAGCCATTTCCAAGCTGATAAACTACCCGAACAAATGCCTTACGACCCTTCTGCTCCTTCTCCTTGTCGTCATACGCGTAAATTAAGTCCTTCAACTGAGCGCCACGGAGCTGACCAGTCCGCACACCTAACACAAAGCTTATAGCGTCCATAAGATTCGACTTCCCAGCCCCATTGGGACCAATTATGGCGGTAAAATCATAGAATGGGCCAATTGTTTGAAAACCCTTGTAAGACTTGAAGTTCTCAAGCTCCAATCGATGAATTTTTCCAGGTGAGATCAGTGACGGCATTTTATGCAAAACCCTAAGTTCAAAGCACTCAAATTCCCAGTCAACGAAAAAGAAAAACCAAACTCAACCGAAAAGAACAATTCGAGCTTCAAGAAAAGCTGAGGGTAGAGCGAGAGACTAAAGCTGGTACCAGGGAGAGAAAAAGAGGAGGGAATAGAATATTCGAACTGAGCCAGAGTAGAGTGAGAGAGCGACTATGGATTGTGGCTAGACTAGAGAGAAAACCCCGCAGCAAAGCGAGGGAGGGAGGAGGAAATCGAGGAAGACGAGAGTAGAGAGAGAATTAATGGACCCTTCCTTCAGTGGGAGAAGCGGGAATTCGAGAATTCATTGAGAGAGAGACGGAGACGACCCAATGAGAACCGCGGTCTGCGTGCTCGAGAAGCAGAAGCTTCATTTTGAGGGGAAAAGACAGTAATGCCCTGGCATTTTGGTTACCCGTGTTAGTGTCTTGTATTCTTGAAATGGAGAAAAACTACCAAGTCATAACTCATAACTATATCTAAATTGATCTAATTTTATAATATTCAGATTTTGTGATGAATTACATGCAACAAGTCTAAACCCCGGGTTTTATGTTCAATAATGCGTCTTAAATCTTGGTAAATTGTTCAGTTGAAATTTCAAGAAAGTGGCATGTAATATCGAAGGCGTAACAGAACATCCATTTATAAACCGAATCAAAGAAAAGTATTACTACGAAGAATACCAACATTTTAGAACCTACATTTATGCATAATGCGACCTTGAATTGACCTCATGCCTAAATTAATCAAATACACTAGCTTTAAAGCCATCGGCGGATCTGAAAAATGCCAAGAAATGACAAAGATTTACACACAAAAACAGGAACAAACAACTAAAACGATGATACTGAAATCCTACCATCAAACTAATCAACTTGGAAGTGGAGCTGGAGCATGGAGTTGCAATTGCTGATGCAACGCTGGCTAGGGCAGAAACAAGTGCCGAAGGAACCTGCCCCTTTCTGCAATCTACCTTTTTGCAGCCATTCAGATTGCCTTGCAGCTCACCCACATCAATCCAGTCTCTACCATGTAGTTTTTTTGGTATTTTTGCATGAGATTGACAATTAGATGAGTGTCAAATTAGTTAAAATGTATCTAATATGTAGTGTTACAAATGTAAATTAATCAAATATTTTTTTCAAGTTCGTGTTACTTTGTATATGACTTAAATTGTTTTCCAACTCTACCACTACTTGTAATATTTTTATCATTACAAAAATAACTATTTATTATAATTTCTAATCATAGATTTATAATATAATTTTATTAATTTTTATTTTAGCTCATTGAGTTCGGCTCGCGTAGGCTCTTTAAGCTCGGTAAGCTTGGGCCTGCGCTCAACTCGTTTGACTTGTGGCTCGTGAGGCGGCTCAAGCCAATTTTTTTTAAAAAAAAACTTATTTGGCTCGGCTCGTTAGGGTTGGCTAATATTACTGTTTGGCTTGGTGAGCCAAATTTTCTTGGATCGAGCCGGCTCGTCATGTAACAACTGAATTTTTTAAATTTTTTAGACATATATTTTAGGATTGACTTGAAATTTTTATTGTGCATCAACTCCTACATATAGCTCGTATCACATGCTTCTCGAAATACTGCATGAATTAAAAAATCTCTTTGAATTTGTAATTACCAGATTTTTGAACTGTTAAATGTTTTTTACTTTTAAAATATTAGAGCATATTTTCTAACTTGGAATCGTAAAGATAAAATTATTTTCCTTTATTTTAACATTTCACATTTCTTCCCTTAAACATGCAACATAAGTCTATTTAAAAGAACTAGCTAAAAGAAATACATCTAAACATATTTAGCGTAATAGACTTAATATAAACCCTAATGAGTAAAACTTGCAAAGCGTGATATTCAAGAACCTTCAACCACTTAGGCAAAGCGTGATGAGCACTGAACTAGGTATAATTAGGAAAGAGGCAGGAGATAGTCGAGAGTCAGCATTTGAGATAAATTAAGTGAATTTTAATCGCTTAATTAAGATATGTGGCCAAAGGGAAGTATATGTTGCCAAATGGGTGACTAGGAGGGGTGATTGGGGGGAGATTAATGTGACTCGGCTAGGTGGGAGGAATAGAAGTTAATGAATGTGGGAAGAATGATTTAATGAATTGAGATAAAATAATGACAAGGTGCATGATTGGGGAACTGCAATGTATGTGCTCGGGTATACATATAGTTTCGGCTCCAAGGAAGAGAAGAAGGAAGATGGAGATGTAGATGGCGTTGGTGGGGATGAAACTGGTATGGCTATGCACAGAAGTGAATGGCAGCATGATAATACTGGAGCTCGAGTGGGCACGTGTGCGTAATGAAACACTAGTGGAAAAGAGATTATGCGGTGGTGAGGCGCGCATGGGGGCCACATTCACAAACACAAGTGTCGAAACAATGAGGTGCAAACCACGAAGCGAGTGTGGTGACGAGAATTAGAAGACAAATCATAATTCTAATTCCAATCCCTTCTACAATCAAGAATACCTCCTGTATATACACTCTAAGGTATTAAAGACACTTCATAAAAAGACACGACTTTTGAATGGGTGAGTTGAACTAAGCTTGAACTTGTTAAATGGGGTGCATGTATGGCTTTAGATGAGATGACATGAACCCAGGTTGATCGTCTTTAATGCAATGCATGAATGGTCAAGGCGGGTACATGTTCTCGGTTTGAAAGCTAGATGTGTTGCTTAACAATCAGGCCTTCTTGATGACCTCATATTTGGCCCATTGGTTTGCCTTAGCCTTGACGTAACAAAAACTACAAGTAAATAATTAAGTGATTAAAAGGGGGTTCGAGCTAGTGGGTAGACCCATTGGCATGCATGAGCTTGGTAGCGCACATATGCTTGACGGACCATAACACTCAAGCTTAGGCCGCACATGGTGCAAGAGAGCGTTGACCCACTAGCATCTCAATTTGGCTGTCATCCCGGAGGTCCTCCACAGTTGAGGATTGCACCCTTAGGCATGCTGCCATGCTTCTCTCGCGAGGCCATGACATGGTCCAGTTGGCTCCTTTGATGAGTCGTTGTTGGGCCCTTTAGCTTGTATGCAAGATAATTCATTTCGAATTTATAATAACCATGACCAAAGCATAGTTATCGAATAGCACGATCGGACAGTTGTCACATAATTTATGGAGGGTTCCTCTCAAAGCCTAAGTCAAAATACATGATGCGTAGTTAACCCATAAAACAACATAAATTCATAATAATAAAGTTTCAAACCACCATACTTAAATCATGTATTTAAAACTAGATAAGAAACATAAAACATAATTCTTTAAAACAATTAAACATAATCTTCATAATTCTTACTCATATCCACCTCATTTCTCATTATTTTTGCGTGGTTCACTGTGTTGAGTGGGTCATCAACATCAAGCACATCACCTACACATCAAGCAAAATTAATGATTCATGACTAATCATGCGTTATTTCAAAAATATTTACTTATACTTATCATATTTTCTTATGATATCTTATTTGACATGACATGCTTGCATGCAAGGCTCATTGTGAAGTCACATTAGAAGTCGAAGAGCAATTCTTCGTGGCCCTCTTCAAGGGACGGTCACTCCTCCCTTCATGTCTGCCCCACAATAAGCATTTCATACTTATTTTTGGTTTATTTAAGGGTGCATAACCAAGTCACCTTGGAGGCTAAGGAGTAACCATTCGCTTCCCGCTACGGGACCGTCATCCCCTCTTCACCCCCGCCTCATGATATACCCTTAGACACACTCATTCTTATTCATAAACACATTTAAGAGTCTATTGGGAATTCACCTTGGAGCCCGAGGAAGAACCTTTCACGTCCTTCTTCACAGGATTGTCACTTCTCCCTTGCACCCCACATCACGACATTGAACAAATTCTTAACATATTTGTCGTTTTGTTCTTAACATAAAAATCATGCGTGAAAAACATCTTTCATATTTTCTTAAAAGCCGTGATGAATGAACATGAATACATGTAATCCTTACATCCATCACAAACTTGAACATACTTGTTACTTGAAAATAGTAAGCCGATCCTCTATCATTTTCATCATGCTATCATAACATTGATGATAATCATACGATCAACATGTAACAATCATCAAGGTATCACATAAAACTTGTAGTAGTCTCAATATCAACATATATCAATCATATCAACTTAATAAAAAAAGCACATCCTCAAGAATATTTAACGTTCTTATATTCTCATTATATCCACCAAGCATATCATGCAATGAATTTATCTCATCTTAATCCTTATTGTGTAGTCCCTTAAGTTTCTAAATACATACAAACATTACTGACCTCAGTCTTTAACGTATAAAAATCCACGCCACACCCTTCTGTCGAACAACCTATCATGGTTGAGTGCCTTGTTATGATCATAAAACTCGATTCTCATGTCGAATACTATGTCGTATAACAAAACTATTATACTCTAATTTATTAACCCTACATAAGATGATCAGTGTTTCTTTAAAAGAAATCCATAAATCCTTTTTTATTATTCATTAAATCATCCTTAGGATTCATTCTAATAAAACCTTATTGAACTTTCATGGTAATCATCTATCTATGCAGTGAGAGTAAGGGAGGTGACTTACCTTGAAAAATAAATCTGAGCCAGACTTTCTGATGAGAACCACGAGTATATCAAACCCGAGACCCTTCAACAATGCGGAAAAAGATACTTGGATCACTTTTGAAATCAAGTACGAGGAACTTTACTTCAATCGAACATTGCCGACAGAACCTAAGTTATCAAACAATGAGCTTGACCCAGACTGAACTTGTCGATAAGAACCAAAGCTATCAAAGTTGATCTATCAAGAATTAACTTGATGAAGATCGAGCTCTTCTCAAAGAACCAAAGAGAAAATTATCTTCAAAACACTCAAGGTGAATTAATCATAAAAGTTGTATCTCATTAGAATAGCTTGGATGACTTTAAATAGGCTAAACACTTTCTAAACTAACAACAAGTAAATTAGGAAACTTAACTAAATAATAAATTTTTGGAATTATTTCAAGACACTTCTGTTTCGGTACATTGTGTTTTTGGCCAGCCAAACAACGTCCAATTTTTATGATCTAGCCTATTCCAAAAAGGTCTTGAAGACAGCTACAACTTTGGTGAAGAAAACATTTTGAAATAACTTTGAAACGGTTGTTGAAACTGCCAATATATTCTTGTTGGTCAAGTAAAAGTTTGATTTAAGGAAAGTTGCATGTACTTTCTATTTCCTTTGTCCCTTCAATATATTGTATTAGGCTTGAGGTCTTGTGCTTGTGTTTTTGACCATCTTGCATGATATCAATATCTTCTTCAACACTTAACATATCCTCAGTTAATCATTCATGAACTAAGAAATAAGATAGTTCTTCTCACCAAAGCCGAGAAGATGTTCTACCAATAGAAGGCGAAGTGCAAGTTTTTCTGGGAATTTCTAGGGAAATATAATATCAAGAGAGTCTCTTCAAGGTGCTCCATCAAAGTTGACCTCTGGAAAGCTTTGATTAGGTTTACTTGACTTTCCAGCAAGATATGATTCTTGCCCTTGGGTGGTTGCATGGATTATGTAGTGTATCAGTACAGAATCCTACTCGATTACTATAAATAGCATTCTAAACGGTCACTTCAAAGGTGCAAAGGGCCTCAAATAAGGAAATCCCCTCTATCCATATCTTTCTGTCATATGCCTTGAGTACCTTTCTCGGCTTATTCATCACCGGCTCTTGTGTTCCAGGTTCAACTTCCACCTGATGTGTGATAAACTAAACATCACACACCTGACTTTCGCAAATGATCTTTTATTACTCTCAAGAGAGGATCGAATATCCATAAATTTCCTCCTCTTTTGCCTAGAAGATTTCAGCAAAACATTCGGTCTTCACAAGAACAAGCAAAAATTGAACTTTTTCTCGGCGGGCATCAAAGACCAGGACCTCCGTCAAATCATTCGAAGCATTAATCTGGAGATGGGGAACCTGCCTTTTTGCTATTTGGGGATTTCTCTGGCGACTAGCAAGCTTAACTCTAACAACTATGATGTCCTCATTGCCTTTTTGCTATTTGAGTCATGTAACACCTTCATGGTTGTGCCAACAGGCTACAACGGTGATACACTCTACGAGCGAGATGCGAGACACAACATAGAGAGAGAATTTTTTATTTACCCATAACAAGTATTAGGATAAATGAACTCCTTAGAGGTTTACCTGCAAAAACTCATCTTACAACTCCAATGTTTGCGCCAAGGATTGATGAGTTTTGAACCATATCTTATCGAACTCGAGACTTTGCGCATTTGGTGTAACTTGGAAGAACCCAAAGAACATATGATCTTACGATTCGTTTGAGGGCTCAGCTGAGAGATTAGCAATATTGTTGAGCTCCAACCGAGCAGAAACATAGATGGCATGATCCAACTTGCTATCAAGGTGGAATGGCAAGTCAAACGCTGATGGCACTACCAATTTGAGGAAGTCACAATCTCGTGAGATCAAGTGCGTCAAATGTCTCATTATGGGATACATTCTCCCAATGCCCCAACCGTCGAGTGATGATATTGCGAGAAGGTACCGATGAGGTCGAGAGTGAGGATGACGAGCCCACTTCACCCAGGGAAACTCCCAAGCGACAAGAGGAGGAACTTCCCTAAAAATAGGAGACTTTCCACCCCCATGAGGGACCTCTTCTTTTAGTTTTTCATGGGAGCCTTTCTACTCATCATTATGAGCTAAGCAACCAAAGGGAATGTTTATTCCAATCCCGGTGCATGATTAACCGTAATCTTTGCACCTTACTTATCGACGAAGGAGCTTGCACTAACGTGGTACAATGAATGCCGACAATCTTCTTCTCAGGCGACCTCGAAAATTCAACTTCCACATAACGCATGACGGGTATGCCAAAACCTATTTATTCCAACCCCGTCCACAGCTCACACCTGAGCGAGCCAATCATGCTCAAGACACCCCCTCGCCTCACTCATCATACATTGCATGCACTAGGATTATGTTCATCCTCATCTCATTAGATATATCAATCTAGGCATCCAAGCTGAAGAGTCGAGACTTTTTATCTAGTACCCCTTCATTTTGTGTCATATTTTTGTGCCACAAATTATTAAAAGGAATGTCATTTTTTTATCCAAAAAATTAGAGAGCCGAGAGAGTGTCGGGAGAGGGCAAATCTACACACAAGGGGGATCGAATCTTCGATCGGAAAATATGCAGAGACAAAAATAGAAAGTTGCAGCATTGTGCTACCGAACGGAATGGAAAAACAAGAGTTGATTCAAGAATTCACGGAACGCCACTAGAGTTTTCCAGACTGCTACACTGAATCAAATCATTTTTATTGTAATGATGAATTCAGAACAATTACTATGCGTTATTTTTATTTTCAGCATAAACTTATTTTTATCTAGGTTAGATTGGAAAGTATCTTATTTATGAACTCTCAGTTTGTGCTGATTTCAAAATATTGAATACTTCAACTAGGTTTAAACTCCTATCATGTATATGCAGCACACCACAATTATAACGCACTTAATGCTTTCTAATACGCCCTTAGAAAATCATATAGAAAGTAGTTGAATTACTTCAGTGTCAGATTTTGGTCAAGTTTAACAAGATATTTTTATTTAGTAAAAATGTTACTTCAAGAGGAAATTAATGGAAATGGTATTATGTGTTCATATGTTATTATTTTTGCCATAAGATTAGAAGAAGATGAGAGAAAAACCTATTCGCTGGGCAACACCAACTATCGATTTTATAGAAATTCTTCTTGTCAACATGTGTTGTAGCCTACGCTACAACACAAGCATACAGTCACAAGTGAATTACAGGAGAAACGACGATATGATCTTCTTGCTGTTGAGACTCATCTATTTTTAGAGATATGTTTATTGCTTTCAAATTGTTTTCATACTCTTTAGTTTTATTTCATCTTTTGAAAAAATCAACAAACTCTTTTCATTATTCTCACTATAATTATTTTACATATTTTTCAAAAAATATTAGATTCTTTTTTCTCGTGGGATTGATAATTTTTTATTATATTTGGATTGTGCACTTATGGACTATTAACGACACACATTTTACGCCAACATCTTTCCGCTTGAATCTCACATCCCACTCCCCCTCAAAAAATAGGGTACGGTTTATATGCATTTTACACTAACATATTTCCACTTGCATCTCACATTATACACTAACATCTGTCGTGCCCATCCCGAGCATCGACCGTTGAACTTAGACTCGTCAGTGTACTGCCATATGATGTGACAAGCTTCAAGTGTGGGAAGAAGAATAAAATGGATATCAAGTGAGGAATAAACAAGAAAAGGGGCCAGGAATGGGTATTAATGGGAGGAGTGGTTCTCGGGGTTGCATATGTAGTTTGGAGCTGAAATTTTAAGGATTTGTCGAGGGATGAAAGAAAATTTTATCCTCCAAAAATGAGGATTAAAGCTCAAGGGAATCGGGTGTTATTCAGAGGGCAGTGGCGACTGCTCAAAGAGCTTGCCGTAAAAGTGGAAAGGGGGGAATGATCGGAAACTTTGGGAAAGAACCGGCATGGAGGAAGAGCTTATGGATTGCACACTCACCCTAGAGACCATGTGGCGTGGCAAGAGATATTCAGCACGGCTTAGCTAACCCTAGCTCGGAAGGGAAGCCAACACCAATGACAGAACTCTCAGAAGTCGCCGGATATTACTCACCGGAGGGCCGAGTCTTGGGTGCTGAAAGCACAGCCAAGGAATTATGCAAGAAGCATGATTTTCATTCACCAAAAACTTCCTCCAAAATGCCTCCAAAGAGGACTTAAAACTTCCTCAAAATCTGAGAGAGAGGAGCCAATCGGATGGTCAAAACACAACCTACCCGATTTAGCACAAACACAAAAGGCAAGGGGAAGGACCACCACCTAA
>QAOC01044330.1:0-22809 GCA_003255005.1 Begonia fuchsioides
ACGTGTTCCTTAAAGAGTCTACTATAACTTATTAGAAGAAATAAAATTCATAAAACTAACGTAGCATGAAGTATCGACCGTTTTCCTGACAAGGGTCGACCGTTGTTTGATAAAACAGAGAGCATGCAATTCTGGAAATCGAACTTCGGTCGACATAACCCACGTTATGTCGACATAAGTTTTCCCAGTTTTTCCTACTAACTTGTAAAACCCATAACTTCATCTACAAAGCTCCGATTTGAGTGATTCAAACTGCTATAGATTACTCTAAAGGTCTACCATAACTCTTATGAAGGACACAAACTCCATTTCGTATCCGGATTCGACCAAAACTCTAAAACTCTAACATTGTACGTAATTCAGAACGAGAGTTAGCACCAACGGGTTCCTCCCATCCCACCCTCGCCATTCGGTTGGGTGACGTTTGAAAACATGCATGGAAAACATTTTCGTTCTTTTCGTAAGACATGATGCATGAAAATGGCATACGTGCACAACGTGACATTCATAACATAAAAATAAAGCATGCATAAAACATCTCCCAATCAACATAAACAAATATCTCCAAATGAAGATAATTGTTATCTCTTAAGTATACTTAACATAAACTTACTTCATTACTTTACTTAAACCTAGAAACTATCAAACAATGTCAAAAAAACACCAATCAAACCCAAACACTTGTGCCGGTACAAGGTGCGATACACCCCAAACAGAGTATTCTTATTGTACTTATTCATAATCGTAACCAATTTGCGTTCACTTTTATTTGTTTCTAATTATACAACCTTAATCCTACTCTTTGTGATGTAGTCCCCGAAGGGCCAAAGACATGCAAGATTCACTTACTTGGATTCCATGCTGCAAAATACTCCTTATTTCCTTCACTTTCTTTACTTGATTCCAAACAACCTTAACATCACAAATATGCTTACATTAGAATTTCCCGAATTTACCCTGTTTTTCTCACAAATTACAACAGCCGTAACTTAAGTTATCTAACTCAAATTCTTATGAATAAGTAACCAAAATCACCCTTAAGGTGTCTACTGTGATTCATTAGAAGACTTTAAATTCAATTTCGTAATAAAAAATCTTATAAAATCCGTATCTTTAAAGTCGGACATATTAATCCTGCTTTTGTATGGTCATGGTAACACCTTGTTTTTCATGTCATTTCCATTAATCAAAACCATACTCGAACTCTTATAACTTCAATATAGGGTATAGAAAAATACTTAAATCAACTAACATCATACCTTAGCCCTAACTTCGTGTTTCTCCTTCTTGTTATTTAAACTCACAAAACACACTCGATTTTCACCTCTCACACTAAACTTTCAACTTCAGCTTTAACCTTATGTTTTCCTTCATACGAAACTTGAGAGAATTTAGGGATAATAATGTAATTTCTTGCATCAAATGTCAGCTGAAGGTGAAGAGGTAAACATGAGGTGAAAAGGCAAGCATGAGGTGGAGAGACAAGCATGAGGTGAAGAGGCAAGCATGAGATGGAGAGGCAAGCATGAGGTGAAGAGGAAAGCATGAGGTGGAGAAGCAAGCATGAGGTGGCTTCACCAAATTTTCTCCTCCAACACTTAACTCACTTGTCACATTATTTCTTTAAGCATTTCTTTCAAAGGCGTATTTTAACACACTACCAACAATACTTCGTGATGCACTTATCAAGATTTAACAACGTAATTTACATTTATAATAACTAAGGTGCTTAAATGGCTTGGGTGTTACATAACCATTCCACCCTTCAATGGTTCCTGTAATGGAGATGTTTTTCTTGATTGGGTTGAAAAGGTTGATAAAGTTTTTGATTGCTATAATTACTCGGAGAAATTTAAATTGCAATTGGTATCCTTGGAGTTGAGCGGGTATGCTAACCTTTGGTGGGATAGTTTGAAAGCCCAAAGGAGACGTAACGGTGAGGATGAGGTCCCCACTTGGATGGCTATGAAGTTATTAATGAGAAGACGGTTTCGGCCGAGTCACTATAAGCAAGAGCTTTTCCTCCAACTACAAACTTTGAAACAAGAATCCCTATCGATGGAGGAGTATTTAACCGAGTTTGAGACCCTTAAGATTTGATGTGATCTTGAGGAACCCGAGGAACAAATCATAGCAAGGTTTCTAAGGGGCTTGAACAAGGATATTGGTGATGTAGTGGAGCTCCAACCGATCAATACAATGGATGTAGTAATACAACTTGCCATGAAAGTGGAGAGGCAATTGAAGAGAAAAAACAAGGGGGTAGTGAACCTATTTGTCAACAAGACGACCCCTCCCTACAAACAAACCCCAAAAGTGGATGAAAAATCACCTTATGTGAAGCCGTGGACACAAAAGAAAGAAGGTGAGATCAAATCGGCCATTGATAATACCTGATCCCGAGCAAGGGAGATAAAGTGCTTCAAGTGTCTTCACTTAGGTCATATTTCCTCCCAATGCCCCAACAGAAGAGTCATGATCCTTTGAGAAGATACTAATGAAGGGATGGAAGAAGCAGGTGAAAACCAAGAGCTCGAGGAAGAGATTTTCCACGCACAAGAGGGTCCCCTGCTAATGGTGATTCAAAGAGTTCTTACATCCCAAGTCCGAAATGAAGATTTTCAAAGGGAGAACATATTCCATAGTAAGTGCCTTATCCAAGGGAAGGTTTGCTCCCTCATAATAGATGGCGATAGTTGCACCAATGTAGCCTCTCGGGATCTTGTGGAGAAGCTTGGGTTAGAGACCTTGTTGCATCTGATCCCTTATAAATTGAGGTGGTTGAATGACAAGGAGGATATCAAGGTGACCAAACAAGTGCACTTAGAGTTCTCAATTGGAGGATACAAAGATCGAGTCTTGTGTGATGGGGTGCCAATGAGTGCTAGTCACCTGCTATTGGAAAGACCGTGGCAATACGATCGGAGGGTATTTCATGATGGTTTCACTAACCATTACTATTTCAAATTTGGAGGAAAGTCAATCAAGCTCACTCCCCTTTGTCCGGATCAAGTAGCAAAAGATGAAGTTGCAAGGAAGGAGGGTGCAGCTAAATCCAACCTTTTTTTGACCAAGAAAGAGTTATTTAAGACTATCTTAGAAGGGGGACCTATGGTACTTGTAATGTTCCTAGAGAGCATGGAAGAAATTGGAGAAACCCCCATGGTGATCTGAGAACTCCTTAAAGAATATCAAGATGTATTTTCTGAAGAACTTCCACAAGGATTACCGCCACTTCGAGGGATCAAACACCAAACATATCTTCAACCGGGTGCGGTACTACCTAACCGGCCCTCTTATAGATTAAATCCCGAGGAGGCCAAGGAGTTACAAAGGCAAGTCCAAGAGCTATTAGAAAAAGGGTACATTCGGGAATCCTTGAGTCCTTGCTCCGTCCCTGCCCTTTTGGTTCCTAAGAAAGATGGAAGTTTCTGGATGTGTGTGGATAGCCGAGCCATTAACCAAATTACCATCAAGTATAGATTTCCAGTCCCACGACTTGAAGACATGTTGGATGAACTTAGTGGGGCCTCTTGCTTCTCAAAGGTCGATTTGAAGAGTGGCTACCATCAAATTCGAAAGAAGGAGGGGGATGAATAGAAGACAGCCTTCAAGACCAAGTATGGCTCCAAGTACTTTTATGAGACTCATGCATTTCGTGCTTAAGGATTTCTTGGTAAAATTTGTGGTTGTTTATTTTGATGACATCTTGGTTTATAGCTTGGATTTATCTAGCCATCGTGAGCATCTTCGACTGTTATTTGATACACTCCGAAATACTAGACTTTTTGGAAATTTGAAGAAGTGTGCTTTTGTGCAAGAAAGAATTCAATTCTTAGGGTTCATTATTTCAAGGGATGGAATGGAAGTGGATGATGCCAAGATAGAAGCTATTCGGGATTGGCCAACTCGAAATGTTTTAAATGTGAGGAGCTTCCACGGACTTGCATCCTTTTATCGGAGGTTTATTCAAGGTTTTAGCTCTATTGTGGCCCCTTTAACTAATTGCACAAGAAGGGAAGAGAATTTGAATGGACTCAAAATTGTCAAGAGAGTTTCGTGCTCATCAAGAGAAAGCTTTGCAATGCACCCGTGCTTAGTCTTCCGGACTTTCAAAAAGATTTTGAAGTGGAACGCGATGCTTTCGGAGTAGGAATATGTGTTGTTCTTATGCAATAGAGACGACCCCTAGCATACTTTAGTGAGAAGCTCAAAGGTGCTGCTTTGAACTATTCAACATATGACAAGGAATTCTATGTGGTTATTCGAGCTTTAGAAGTTTGACAACATTATCTCTTGTCCAAGGAATTTATCAACCATTCTGACCATTAGGCTCTCAAGCACATAAAGAGCCAAGGCAGGTTGAATAAGTGGCATGTTAAGTGGGTGGAGTTCCTCGAGAGATATCCCTACACTATCAAGTACAAAAAGGGGGAGTACAATGTGGTCGCCGACGCCCTATCAAGGGGGTTTGTTCTCCTAACCGAGCTTTCCACTAAATTCTTTGGTTTTGAGTGGGTTAAGGAAGCCTACAAGGATGATCAAAATATTGGGAATTTGTATTATTTGAGTCTTAAGAAGGAGAATTGTGGGTATCACATCGTGGACGGCTATTTGTTTAAAGGAGGGAAGCTTTATATACCAAGTGGAGGAATCCAAGAATCACTAATCAAGGAAGC
Organism: Begonia fuchsioides; assembly: GCA_003255005.1. NCBI lineage: Eukaryota > Viridiplantae > Streptophyta > Magnoliopsida > Cucurbitales > Begoniaceae > Begonia > Begonia fuchsioides. The sequence goes on from QAOC01044330.1 coordinate 4,680, forward strand.
CCATGGTGGAGGATTAGCAAGCCACTTCGGCAAAAAGAAGACGTTAGAAGCTCTCAAAGAACACTTTATTGGCCTCATTTGCTTCGGGATGTCTATAGGGTGGTGGAAAAGTGTATTATTTGCAAGAAGGCCAAGAGTCGAGTGCTTCCTCAAGGACTCTACCTTCCCCTACCCGCGGCTACCCATCCTTAGGTGGAAGTAAGTATGGATTTTTTCCTCGGTCTCCCTAGGACTTGTAGAGCAAAGGATTCTATAATGGATGTGGTAGATCAGTTCTCCAAGATGTCTCACTTCCTAGCTTGCTCTAAGACCGATAAAGCTTCTCATGTTGCCGAGTTATTTTTGAAAGAAGTAGTGTGCTTGCATGGCATTCCGAGGACCATAGTGTCGGATCGGGATACTAAGTTTTTAAGTGCATTTTGGAAGACACTATGGAGGAGGGGAGGGACGAAACTACTCTTTAGCACATCCTTCCATCCCCAAACTGATGGGCAAACAGAAGTGGTGAATAGGACTTTGGGAAGTTTATTGAGAAGTGTGGTTAGCAAAAAGCTCTCGGATTGGGACATTCAACTCCCGTACATAGAGTTTGCTTACAACCGAAGTATGCATAGAACAACCCGAATGACTCCCTTCGAGGTAGTATATGGGTTTGACTTACTACCAATTCCGTCCATAGAGGTTACCAATGGAAAGCCGAGCTGGTAAAGAGCATGCACGAACAAGTGAGCAAGTCTATCAAAAAAGCTAATGAGAGTTATGCCAAGTATGCGAATCGGGGAACGAAGGAAACCAACTTCAAAGTGGGAGATTTAGTTTGGCTTCATCTAAGGAAAGAAAGGTTTCCAAGGCAAAGAAGATCGAAGCTAGCACCTAGAGCAGATGGCCCTTTCAAGATCTTGGAGAAGGTCAATCTGAATGCATTCAAGCTTGAACTACCCGGAGAGTATGGAGTCTCGGCCCCATTCAATGTTCAAGACATATCACCCCATGTTAGTGATGAAGTGGAGGGCAAGGAGGAGGAGGAGCCACCCTTGGATTTGAGGGAAAATCCTCAAATACCCTGGGAGGATGACATGCCTCGGGATCACTTGACAAAACTTGAACCTACTGGAGTCATCACCCGAGCCCGATCAAAGGAGCTTGCTAACGAATTTTCTCTTTTTGTAGGAAATGTTTTTCATGAACTAAACATCATGGAACCAACTTTAATGGACCAAGAGAAACCTAAGCATCTGCTAACTTGGCAAGAGAGCTTTGACATTTCGGCGATGGACAACAAGGGAGAGCCGATGCATGTTGGGGCAATTCACAAAGCCTTGAAGATGGATTGTGAAGGAAAGAGCACAATACTCAATCAGCCCAAGATCACTTAAAGGGGAGAGAGTTGTCTCATCTTATTTTAGGTGTTATTTTTGTTTTTTTTTTGTGCCCAAATACAACGTGTGATTGTGCATGAGAATTAAGGGCTCTCTTAGGGTAGCCTTTAGGAGCTACAGCCCCTCATGTAGGCTGTATTTTGGTGGGCTCTAGGGTGGCTCATGTAGGTGGAGGTTGCACCCTAGTGTGTCCCCATTTTGGTTAGGTCAAAGGGAAACTTTCCCTTCCTTTTTTGTTGCTTGGCCAAATCGGGTAGCTTCTTTTGAGCCATCCAATTTGAGCACTCCGCCCAAGAAACTTGCTGGATGTTTTAATCATTTTGCTTGGTTTTTGTAAGGCTCTTTCAGTTTTCGAAAATCAGTAGAGTGCTTAGCATTTCTCTCCTCCTTGGACGTTTTGCCTCCAAGACTTGGTGTGCTCCGACAATCACTCCGGAGATCGAGAGCTCTCCTTAGGTGTTGACTGTTGTCCGAGCTAAAATAGTTAAATCGTGCTACATTTCTCCAACCACACATCGTGGCCTTGAGGGTGAGAGTGCAATCCATCAGCTCCTTCATCCATAACCCTACCTAAATCCATTTGCATCCCGAGATATCCTTCCCCTTGATATTTTATCAGGTTCTGAACTAAATTCCCATATGAGATCTTTCGGTTGCTCCAAGTCCTTCGGGGTAGGTTCCTCCATAAATATTTTGTGCTCATCATTTTCTACAAAAGAGCAAATTGGTTAGAATACTCCTTAGCTCGGGCTTGGGTGATGGCTCCTTGAGGTATGCTCTATGCAAGGCATCCCATGGCATGTCACATCACCTGAAGTTGAGCTAAAGGATTTCCTAATTTGTTTGTTCATTTTGCAGGAATCATATCCAATGGAATATCATTTATGGAGCCCTCTTCTAATGATCAAGAGCAACCAAAGCATCTTTTTTCTTGGATGGATCAAGGAGAAGAAGTGAAGTGTACCCGAGAAGATAGCATTTGAAGCACCCGATTTCTACCATTGCATGGCCCATACAATGTTATTCATTTACAAAATTTTTTGTTAGTTTCATCTCATTTCATGGTTAATTTTGTGCACATGGGAATCGCATGGGTATGAAATGAGTTTTTATCGATTTCTTTTTGGTTTTATGGGTTTCTTATGAGATTTATGGGTTTCGTATGGGGTTTATAGGTTTTTATCATTTCCTAAGTTCCCTTTCAATCGAACTCTGGTGGGTCACATCCGGCCATCCGAGAAGAACCTCAAATTAAAGTAACTTCTGAGCAAGTAAGTTGAGCTTTTCTTGCTGCTTTCCATCATCCTTGCAAGGAAGAAAGGTTAGTAGCAAGTTCTATTTAGCTCTTCTCTCCATTTCGTGATCATTATTGTTCATCAAACTCTCCAAAAATCACCAGTAAATTCCTCCTCCCTGATCACATTCTGACCTCCATAAAATTTGCCGACCGTCACCAAAACGGGTTCATTTGTTTTCAATCCGAGAACAAATGAATTAACTTATCCTTCCATTTGAATTTCATGCCAGAATTCTAAACTCTAGAACCATGAACCTTGGAACCCTGAACCGTGGAACCTTAGAACCCTAGAACCCCATAATCATGAACCATGAACCATGAACCACGAAACCCTCAACCCTAGAACCCTTGAACCTTGAATAGTGAACCTTGAAACCCCTAAATTTGAAACCTTAAAACACTGAAGCTTGAACCTTAGAACCGTATAATCTTAGAACCCTGAACCCTGCAACCTTGAACCCTAGAACCCTTAATCTTTGAAGCATAAACCCTTAACTTTGGAACTTTATAACCTTGAACTCTGAACCCTAATCTCTGAACCTAGGAACCCTTAACCCTAGACCCTAGAACCCTGGAACCTTAGACCTTTAAACCATGAATACTGGAACCCGAAAACTCTAGAACCTTGAAACCTTAAACCTAGGATGCTAAACCCTGAACCCTTAAACCCTAGGACCTTTGAACCTTCAACCCTAAACAGTGAATAGCATAAAAACATTAACTTTGGAGAGTTGTACCCTAGAAACAAGGAAACTTTATTTTGAACCATAAACCTTTTAATCTCAAACCATGAAACCCTGGAACCTTAAACCCTGAACCTGGGAACATTTAATTCTAGACCCTAGAACCCTTGAGCCCTGAACATTGAACCCTAAATCCTACAACCCCAAACCTTGGAACCTTGAATCCGTTGAATACTAAAACCCTCAAATCTTGAATCCTAGAACCCTAAACCCTTGAACCCTTAACTCCGACAACCCCAAACCTTGGAACTGTGAAACTTGAACCTTAGAACCTTGAACTTTGTAACCTTGAACCTTGGAAGTCTAAACCTTTAGCCCTGGAAACTGAGAACCCTAAACCCTAAAACCTAGGATCCTCACCCTAGAAACTTTGGAACCCTAGAACCTTGAACCCTAGAACCTTAAACATTGAACCCTAAAACAATGAAACTCGAAACCCTAAACTCAGAACCCTGAACCCAGCAACCCTGAACCATAGAAACTTGAACCCTGCACCTTGGAACCTTTGACCAAGGACTCTGTAAGCCTGGAGCACCGGAACCTTGAACAATGAGCCTTGAACCTTGAACCTTGAACCCTTAACTATAGAATCTTTAACCTTAAAACCCTGAAACCTAAACAAAAGGACCATGGAACCTTCAAACTTGGAACCCTAGAACCATGAACCTTGGAAACCTAAACCATAAACACAAGAATCCTAGAACCATGAAACTCTAAACCTTGAACCATGGAACCCTAAAACCCTAAACCCTAAAACCTTGAACGCTGCACAGTGAACCCTAGAACCTTGAACCCTGAACCTTGGACCCTAAACCCTAGAACCCTAGAACCCTTGAACCTTGAACTCTAAACCCTAAACTCTAAGACCCTCTAACTCTAAACCCTGAACACTTAACCCTGGAACCCTGAACCTTGAAACCTTGAAGCCTTGAATCTTGAACCTTGAACCCTGAACCCTTGAATCTTGAACCCTGAACCCCTAACTTAGAATACTAGAATGCCGACCCTTTGAACCATAAACAACGAAGCCAAAACCTTAGAAGCTGACACCCTCAAACCTTGGACTTTTAACCATAGAACCTTGAACAGAGAACCTTTGAACCATGATACCTTTAACCTTGAAATTTGAACCCTGAACCTTGAAACCTTAAACCTTGGGATCCAGAACCTTAGACCCTTTAACCTTGAACCTTGGAAACCAAAACCCCAAACTCTGGAAACATGGAACCCTAGAACTCTGAACCCTGAATCCTGGAACTATAATCCCTAGAACTCTAAACCCTAGAATCCTGGAACCTTGAACTTTGAAATCTAAACCCTAATCCTTGGAACCCTGTAACCTAAAACCTTGAGTCCATTTGTCACATCCTCCTTACGTAAGTAATAAAATAGTAATCTTAAGAGGAAAATCATATGTAATATTTGGTCACTTACTTTACTTCATAAAATGCATACAAAACTTAAACTATGTACTTAAAACGTAAATCGTAGTGGTCAATAATATTAAGTTATACAACATACATTGCAAAACATTTCTTACATAACATTGTATTCAGCAAAACTAAGTACTTAAAACGTTTTATTTACACATATATAAACTTTTCAAAACATGTACTTGTTCGTTTTCATACATCTCCCACGGGTCGACACTTAACGATTCAAACCTTCAGCGTGGAATGCCTTCATCCCGATCTGAAAATTCTACATTAAACATGGAGGGTTATCACCNAATGCTTAATAATATTTCATGCTGTATTTGTAAACATATCTCTCTATAGCATGCTTAACTTAAAAACAATCAACAAAGCACATTCGTCTCCAAAGGTAAGTCCATTGACTTCTATAGCTATTTTTTATTCTTTACGTACTTAAGCGATACATAAATACATACATCCACAATTCAATGGCAATCATACACCAATCAAACCCATATTATTTGGTCAGTGCACGGTGTGATGCACCCCAAACAGAATCAATACATAATATCCTACATTTTTATCTTACGTAACTCCTTACTATCTACCAAACAAACCCTAACACTCTCTTTGTGATGTAGTCCCACTTAAGGGCCAAACAAGAGTGAGATTCACTTACATGTCTTCCTTGCTTAAGTTTGTCGTGTCAAAGTCTTCAAAGGTCCAATGGGTAACTTTAATCACCTAAACATAACAAAGGTTGACAATCTTAGTCAAACTCGTAATGTTCTGCTTTTGTCCTAAATTCCGACGTATATAACTTTTTCTGTATAAATCCAAATTGCATGATTAAGCTATCATTATCATCCTTAGGATGTCTAATACAACTCATTAGAAGATATCAACATGAAATTCAGACTTAAGAATCTCGTATCACTCACCTCTTTAAAATCGGGCAGAATGCACCGAAAATGTTTATGCATGAACTTGTCTTGACTAATTAATGCATTTAATCTATAAAACGTCCAATTCAACCTTCATAACTTATTTCAAACTAAATTTAATCATTAAAAGAGTGTTTTGAATGATTCTTACCTCAAAAGATCCGAATTGAAGAGAGGAACACTTTCCTCCAAAGGGTTGAGGTTTAAACCTTGTTATAGATTGATCGGTTTTCACTTCTTTCTTAGAAACCCTAAATTTACTCTGAAATTTGAGAGAAAACAGGAGAGGGAAGAGGTAAGTTTCGTGGCTGAATTAAGAACTTCAGAGCATTACAAGGCACTTAATCGGTTTTGTCTCATTGTGGAAGTTGAAAGGTTAGCACGAGGTGGCTTTCGAGCATGAGGTGTCAACCGCAAGTTCAAAGTTTCATAACATTTTCTAAAAAACTATTATTTTCATGATTCAAACGTCATTATATTCCTTATTGAGTCTTGTTGAACTTTTTAGAAGACAGAAACTTCAAATTGTAAGTTTAAGATTATCAAATGTACGAAATACAAAACATCGTCCAAAAGTTCACATTTCCTTAGTTCAGTTTTCATTCATCAACTTCTAAAATGCATAACTTTTTCACCAAAACTCCTATTGAGTTGTTCAACCTATCAATATTCTCCTTTTGATGTCTTCAACAATTTTTTATAATACCACTTTGTCAATTAAGCTCATTGGTTGCATGATAAAATGGGAAAACCGAAACTATCTCATTATCGATCTTTAACCCGGTTGTTGTTACCAATCTGTAAGTTTCCAAAACTCATAACTTTCTCTACGAACCTCCAAATCAATAAATTCTTGTTGCTATAGTTTCATCAACGAATCTACTTAATTTCATTAGAAGGACTTAAACTAATTTAAAGAAGTTATCTCCTTTAAAATCAGATAACTTTGTTCATCATTCAACATTGATAGAACTTACAGTACTTGGAAAAGTCGGGTGTTACAGCCATGCTCTAGGAAGGACTCGAAAAATTTTCCTAACACATTCTTCGTGTGTATAAACTTTGCCAAGCACTTTTAACCCATTAGTAATGTTAGTAAATCTTGTGAACATGGAACTAACCAATTCATCACTTTGCATAGAAAACAATTCATATTCATGCACAAGCATACTTAATTTGTTTTCTTTTACTTGGTTAGTCCCTTCATGGGTTACCTCGAGTAATCGCCAAATTTCTCGAGCATTGTCACAACCTTGTACTCTATTGAATTCATCATCATTTAAGGCACAGTACAAGGTGTTCATTGCTTTGGCATTTAGACTTAATTTCCTTAAGTCATTATCATCGTATTCACTACTTGGTTTGGGTATGTTAATGCCATTCTCAGTTTTGATTGGCATGTATGGACCATTTTCAATTATATTCCATACGCTATAGTCCATAGATTGGACAAAAATTCCCATCCTAGTTTTCCAATATACATAGTTGTTTCCATCAAAAAGTGGGGGTCTAGTAATAGAATGACCATCTATGTGTGAGTTGTTCAAATTAAAAGCCATGATTTAATTTACTCTAAAATACTAGAAAATATAGGTTAATCAATCTAAATACTTGTTCTGATACCAATTGAAGAATCGAGATTAACCTAAGTGGGGGGGGGGGGAATTAGGATAACTAAACTTTTTCGATTACTAAGTCAAGTTCATGTGAATTGTTTAGTTATATCTAAAACTCTAATGCGGAATAATTAAACAAGTAAATAAGAGTTTAGAGTAAGAGAAATTGACACCGGTTTGGTAACGGGGTTCGGCCAACCTTGCCTACGTCCGCGCTTCAATGTACCTCCTTGAAGATCCTTCTCGCTCAACCTTGAGCTTTACTCCGATTGACTTACGGGTGTCAATCAAACCTTTTGACTCTTTTCTTGAAGGAGCGTCACCCCTTTTACAATGATCTTTCAAAGAGCAAATTACAATTTGTACGGTTTTTAATAAACCGAATCACTCAATCTCAAAGATGATATACAAGTTTGGGTACAAGGATTTGAGATAGTAAAAGTTTGAGAAATAAAATTGGCAGCAATTCAGTGTAGTTTTCTTTTGGTAAAATCGTTGGTAAAAAATGAGACCGCTTCATCTATTTATAGATTACTGCAAAATTGTCCAGTTGGGCCGACACAAGTCCTTCTAGGGACGACACAAAGCACTAGCCGGTAGACACATCAAAATCTAGCCGTTGTGAAGTTTCTGACCATTGGTATTGTTCTGCTGAATTGGGTCGACACAAATGTTGTTGGGGTCGACACAAAATCTTCTCTGAAAATTGTTGGGGTAGACACAATGTTTGTGCAGTCGACACAACCTAGACGAATCCTTCTTTGGAATTTGCTAGGGTCGACACAATGTTTGTTCGGTCGACACAACTTCTAAGGAATTCATCTATGGAAAAAGTTAGGGTCGACACAATTATAATGGGGTCGACACAAATGGGTTCGGCAAAGACATATTTTGTGCAGGTAGGGTCGACACACAAATTTTGGTAAGGTCGACACAGATTCTTCTCTGGAGTCGACACAAAAGATTTGGATGGGTCAACATATTTACACACTGTTCTGCCAGATTGGGTCGACACAATATGTATAGGTGGGTCGACACAACTTATACGTTGGGCTAGGACTTAGCTTCTGTTTTGGACAGGGGTCGACACAAGGATACCATGGGTCGACACAATTGGAAAGTCTGGGCCTCTGTTTTGATTAAGGGTCACACAAAAGTCTATGGGTCGACACAAATTAGAAAGGCTAAGCTTCCATTTTGAACATGGGTCGACACATATAACCAAGGGTCGACACAAACTAAGTAAGCTAAGTTTCTGGATTATCTAAATGTCGACATAAACAAGCTAAGGGTCGACACAAATAGAATATTCTGCAGCACTTAAACAAAATATGCAGCACTTAAAAAAAATAGTTAGACTTTAATTGTACCCTTCAATGAGGGTATTTCCAATGAATCGTTAAGTCTAATTTAAGAATTGTCAAGTAGTTTCCTTTATCAATTTTATCTTTCATGCTCATCTTACATAGTTATCATAAAAAATAATTGATTACTTTAAACATACTTTTAAAGCTAACAGGTTTGTTCTTCTGTAATCTTTTCGAACAATCGGAATACTTTTTTGTCACTTATTTCACTTTTTATTTGGCACAATGAATGATTATTAATTGTTAACTCTTTCATGAATTGATTTCAAATCGGATGCTATATATGTTGAATGCTATTGATTCGATGTTTCAATGCTATTTTTTTTAGTTTCTTTGAGATATTGATTCGATGCTATTGTTTTCGTGTTTCTTTGGCATAATGGAGGCGATACATACAAACGTTATCATGCAAATTTTTTTTGGACACAAGCTTGTTAAGCAAGCTTTGAGATGATTAAAGAGAAGTTGAGCAATGCACCAATTTTAATGCTTCCAGACTTCAACAAAGTTTTTGAGATTGAATGTGATGCATCCGGACTAGTTATTGGAGCTCTCCTTATGCAAGAGGGCAAACCATTGGCCTATTTCAGTGAGAAACTCAAGGGTGTAGTTTTGAACTACTCTACTTATGATAAAGAATTTTATGCAGTAATAAGAGCTTTAGAGGTGTGGCAGCATTATTTGCTCCCCAAAGAATTCATAATCCATACCGATCACTTTGCTCTCAAGCACATTAAGAGCCAACACAAACTAAATTGAAGACATGCTAAATGGGTAGAATTCTTGGAGAGATTTCCTTATATAATCAAGTACAAGAAGGGAGAGACAAATGTGGTAGCCGATGCACTCTCGAGAAGGTATGTATTACTTACAGAATTGAGCACAATTTTTTTTGGTTTCGATTGGATAAAAGGAGTTTATGAAGGAGATGTGGATTCTGGTAAAAAATGTAAGCAATCGTTTGTGAATGGATATTATATGACCAAAGGGTTTCTTTTCAAAGGATGTAGGATTTGCATACCTAGCATTAGCCTAAGGGAGTCGTTGATTAAAAAAACACAAAGTGGCAGACTTGCTGGCCACTTTGGGGAAAAGAAAATTCTTGAAGCTTTGGAGGAACATGTTTATTGGCCAAATCTCCTAAAAGACGTGCACCGAGTGTTAGATATGTGCATTGTGTTCTAGAAAGCCAAGAGTAAGGTCCTACCTCAAGGGATTTACTTACATTTTCCTATTCCTAAACTGCCTTGGGAAGAAGTGAGCATGGATTTCGTGCTTGGCTTACCCCGTATAGCTCGATCAAAGGATTCAATTATGGTTGTGGTGGATAGATTCTAAAAAATGGCTCACTTTATAGTGTATGCTAAAACCGATGATGCCAACCGTGTTTCTGATCTATTCTTCAAAGAAGTGGTATGTTTGAATGGTATTCCAAAGACAATTGTCTCAGATAGGGATAAAAAATATCTTAGCAACTTTTGGAAGACGTTATGGAAGAAGCTCAGAACTAAATTATTATTTAGCACTTCATTCCACCCACAAACTGACGGCCAAACCGAGGTGGTGAATAGAACCTTGGGAACTCTCTTAAGAGGGATTGTTAGCAAGAAGCTTAAAGATTGAGATGTTCAGCTTCCATTTGTAGAATTTACTTACAACTGGAGTTTGCACAATTCCACACAAAAGACTCCATTTGAGGAAGTTTATGGCTTCAACCCTCTTCCCATCAAGGATTTTGTCAATCCTAATGCAATTGAGAAAGCTAATTTAGTGAAAGCCATGCACAAGCAAGTAAGAAAGAACTTAGAGAGAAAGAATGAATCATATGCCAAACAAGCTAACCGAGGGAGAAAAGAGGTAATCTTCATTGAAGGAGATCTTGTGTGGCTACATTTGAGAAAGGAAAGGTTTCCTAACTTAAGGAAATCAAAACTACTACCTCGGGCCGATGGACCATTCAAAGTGTTGGAAAGGATTAACAATAACGCTTATAAATTGGAGTTACCCAGAGAGTATGAAGTTTCTGCAACTTTTAATGTGCAAGATCTATCTCCCTATGTTCATGAAGAAGAAAGTGGACAAGAGGAACAATCATTGGATTTGAAGAAAAATCCTCAACTACTCGAGGAAGAAATGTGCCACTGTTGGCACAAATTGAAGAAGACGCTAGAAGAATCGTCACAAGGAGCCAGACTCGCAAATTGACTAACTTGTTTGCTCATTTTGTAGGTAAATATTTGGAGAATGTAGGAGATAAAGAAGCTACCCCGAAGGATGAGGAATTGCCATACCATTTGATTACTTGGCAGCAAGGTAATTGGTTCAGCCAAGCATCAGCACCGGCTATACCTCCTCCACCACGTTGTATCAATGATAAGGAAAAACCTCCTCACCACTAATCTCATCACCTACAACACAAAGCTTAATCTAATGAGCTTAAGGCTCAGTAAATAACCATACATGATTCCTTAATGCCTACATGAATATGCATTTCTTAAAACATGTTCCATTTTTGTTTCATTTGATTTCTTGATACTTTTACTTTGGCATGGGCGTCACAATGTACAGGGAAGGAAAAGCACCATTTGGTCTTCTTCACGGGCAGCCCAATGAACACCATTTGGTCCATTTAGGACAGTTCATGAGCACCATATGGCCCGATCCGTCAGACAGCTCATTCCATCCTACCCATAGCTTGATACTTACATGCTTTATATATCGAATATTGAAGATTACAGAATAGAGGATTGGCACCGTATGTGATACGCTCAAAGATACGGAGGTGTCGGGAAGAGAGGAGATGGCAACAATCTGCCGAGAGAAAGAAAGGTAGGCAGCAATAGGGGATTGGAGCAAGGAGAACTCCAAACGCATACAGGGGCTTTTGCTAGAAATTGGAGAACTTAAAACTTTGAGAGTGGGCTAATTTTGACCAAATTTACAGCTTAAAACACGTGCGGATCAATAAAATACACCGAGGCAATGTTAGGTGCAAAAACAGACAAAGCTTAAAGAAACAGTGTAGGGGTATTGGGGAGAGTTCTGCATAACTTCCAATGCAGGGAGTCTGGGAGGGTGGAAATGGGCAGAACTTAACTTGAACGAGTGGGAAGAAATTGCAAGTGGTTTGAGGGAAAAATCACGGGTAGATTGGAAGATATGCAAGATAGAAAATTGATGGACAGAACTGCCCGATTTCAGGAATTCGGGTAGAAGGCAGTGGAAAAAGCATGCATAACTCTTGATGGGGAGGGGTTGTGGCTAAACGTAATGAACAGTTATTTCGAGCCATGAAATAGGAACTCACAGCCATAAAATTAGGGACTTTTGTTCACGGAAAATAGAAATGGCACGAATTGGACTTTTGTTGCACAAATTCACTCGGGTAAGCACCAAAAACAGCAACCAACAACAAAGACAAAACACAAATGCAAACAACAAATGGAGGAAGGCTATGGGATTTCCAAGCTCGCTTTTGTTCCTAAACAAGTGAGGAAGGAGGTTGGAATAAGGTTTAGTGATCCTAGCTAATCACCAACACCAAGACAAACAAGAATCAAGGATGTTACTCACCTAGATTCCCAAATGCCGTGAGAAAAGGAAGGGGCTTGAGAGCTTCAAAGCTTCTTCAATATACCAATATCTCTTTTCTGCCTTTCATTCAACGTGGAAGAGGGTTTCATACGCCCTCCAAATTACCCAAAAGAAATGAAAAAAAATAAACCTAAATTAGGGACCAATGAGTGGCTAGAGTAGGAGTTATGTGAGAATTGGGTCCCACCAAGCCTCCTAATCCAACCACATGGAACTATCAACTAAAGCCACGTCCCAAGCATATCTAAAAAGGAGGGAAAAATGGAAACTTAGGGTTGGACCTAAGTTCCCTCAAAAAGGGCTTGGGTTTGTCCAAACCAATGATGAAATGTCCATAATCAAATGGACTTGAACACTTGTATCTTTTGGGCTAATGGTTGGGCACTTCCATGGGCTGCTAGCTGCTGCTCCCATGAAGGACAAAGATGAAATTTAGCCTTCCTTTCCGTTGGGGCCAAACATGGCCATGGATCAGCCACCATGGGTTGGATGCTCTTGCGCCGCTCCATCTTCTGGAGGCATCTGTAATGGCGGTCGTTGGCTGGGCAGTTGTTGTCCAAATTTTATGGTCTGCCCCATTCTGGAAACCTTAAGATGTGGGCCACATTTTGTTAGAAGTACGTTTGTCCAAAACAGGTCCGGAAGGTGGTCGAAACGGCTGCACATGCCTCGAAGGTCTGCTTGGGCCAAAACCAGAAATGTTGTTTTCATCACCATGGATGTTTTGATCACCCTTCCATGCCACGGGTACACTAAGTACCCTTACATGTGCAAAAATTTAAGCTACTAATCATCCTCCGAATTATTACATAAAACTAACTAAATTATTACACAAAGCTGTCAAAAGGAAAATATGTTTTCCCCTTCATGTTTTGGTGATTTGGGGCCACCTTAATGTGCCACCCTTGAACTCCTCTTCCTTCATCAAGTGTGGTTGGCACATGAAATGCATCAACCCCACTTGACAACTAGGGCTCACCATGCCCTTCATCTTTGGCCTCTTGATTAAACCTTTATAAAACAAGCTTCCTACAAAATCAACAAACTCATTAGAAAATAGTTTGCTTCCGCTTCTAGATGTGCTAGTCCGTGGCACATCATCCACCCGAGGTTGGAAAGGATTTGTCCTCAAATCCAAAAACTTCATGATCCTTCCAAAAACCTCTTGGTGTTGCTTAGGATGCTCGGCCATTGTCCATTTCATTCCATTCATTGACTCGGCAATGGATGCCCTACCAACATATATAATTTGGCCAAAACTCCAAGGCCACCTTCTTTGGCCCCTTTTTCCCAAGGCCCTAAGGTCTTCCAACTTGAGGCTCGGCCAAGCAACTTTCCAAACAAAATTGGTGGAAAGTGGACCCAATCTCATGACCATGTCCGTGCTAGAATCATTCTCTACTTCTTTTGGAAACAAAGAATTGACAATTTGAAAGGCATCCATGATAATATAGAGTTGTAAACCACATAACCACCAATGATATGCAAGTGTATAAAGGTTTTCCAAATGATCACAAAAAATACCAACATACTCATGAGTCCATCCGATTCTGAAAACCCAAGCAACCAAATTTTCTAGTGGCTCAAATCTCATTATCAATTCGGTCATTGTAAACTTGATACACTCACAAAATATTTTATCACTTAACCCTTGCTTCATCATATTTGAATGGAGCTTTATGGCCCGATTATGGTTATCCCAATGGGTGATTTCACTATACTCCCACGGAGGGCTACTCTTTGCCGCAACAAATGAATAACAAGTCATTCTAAAATTCTCATTAGCCACAATAAGGATTTGATCACTTTCAATGAAAAGGTATGATTGCATTCCCTTAAGCCACCAATAAAATGTTTGAACAAACAATTTCCAAAATATATCAACCAAAGTTGTTCCAACCGAAAGCAGAGCATATTGATTAATTGAGGCATGTTGCTGGTCATCAATGAAAAATATGTCCTCATACAAGCTACCAATTTTAACCCCAAATAGGCCACGGTGTTCTATCTCCTTATCATCAAAAATAGGTATCACCGCATCATAATTTTCCAAGAAAAGCTTCTTAACTCCAAATTTTGCATGCCCAATATCCAAAACAAAATTTTTCTTCAACATGCTCAAATCAACAATAAAATTATCTCCCAATAGTCCAATATAAACACCATTCAAGCATGTTCTATCAACCAAAAAATTTCCAAGAGCATTAGCACTTAAGTGTTTAGGTAGGTCATACCTTTCGGCCACAACCTTGTGCGGTTTGGCCCCTTCAATCTCTTGGATCATTTTGCAATGATGGGTGGATACAAGGAGCTCTTCAATCCCTTTCTTGACTCCATTACATACACGAGGGGGTGCTGCCAAGATTGGTTCATCAACTACCAAATGTTTCTCCTTGGACTCTTGGATAAGATCATTAGTACATTCGGCCATGTGTGGCTTCAATTTCAAGGAGGCTCCTTCATGAGTAAAAATAACTTTGATGTTCATACCATCTTCTTCACTTGCTGCCATGGAGGTTTCCTTGCTCATAACTTCTTTGTTAGGCTCTTGGAAATGCTCCAAGACAAGGCCAAAACTATTGGGCTCCAAGGAGGTGTGCATCTCCTCAAAACCGAATGCATTTTCTTCCTCCTCGGGTTTCCTTTCTACCAAGCTTCCAACATTTTCCTCCACTTCTAGGATATGCCCTTTGGAACACTTAAAAACAGCAAGGTCCTCAATGGAAGTATTAATGGTGTCGGTTACCTCAAAATTGATTTCGGAGCCTCCATATTGGTTTTCATCTTCCATGTTGCAATCAAACTCAAATAACGCCCCTTCAAGAGGATTGATGATTTCTTCCTCTCTTTCTAAGGGCTCTTCATGGCCATGGTTTTGGTGATGCTCTTCATTTCCTATCATAACTTGAGGGGAAACTTGGGAATAAGGAAATAGAAATGGATTAGAAAGGTTTGAAACAAACCGTGAGTAAGAGTTTGTGCCTTGCGGGTCAAACTCCTTTTTCATTAGCTTTTTCAAAGCTTTCCACGTACATATTTCTTCTTCTCCTTTCCTCCTTCTCCTTTCTATTAGATCTTGCCACCATTCATAAGCATAGGATACAAAACTCTTGGTGGCTATCCGAAATTTTCCCTTTTCTGAATAGTCTCCACAATCAAAAACTCTATCCACTATTTCAAGCCAATTCAAGTATTCATCAATACTATTTGATCCATTGAAGGAAGGAATATTTACCTTTATGTGCATCCTTCCATTTTCATAACAAGGCCGGTTATAGTGGCCATTAAATCCATTGGAAGCTTCGGGTTCTTGCAACCGAGCTTTTCTTTTGATACCAACGGACCATCTCTTTGAAGCCGGGATTATCGGTGACTTTCTTGGTGTCGTGGTTCTATCCAAACGTTGTATGAAAAGGTCTAGCCTCTGGTTGATGTCTTCAAGTTGACTTTGGAGTCTTGACTTGGAGCATCTTCGAATGGGAATCATCGGCGATCGTTCATATGGTGGAACAATGCCTCGGGTTGCTTCACGGGTTACTCCATAATGTCTCCTCATGTTTTAATCTTGCAACCTTAATAAAAGAAATTAAAATAAAAGGCGTTGGAAGGGATGCCTTGCTCTGATACCAGATGACACGCTCCAAGATGCGGAGGTGTCGGGAAGAGAGGAGATGGCAACAATCTGCCGAGAGAAAGAAAGGTAGGCAGCAACAGGGGATTGGAGCAAGGAGAACTCCAAACGCATACAGGGGCTTTTGCTAGAAATTGGAGAACTTAAAACTTTGAGAGTGGGCTAAGTTTGACCAAATTTACAGCTTAAAACACGTGCGGATCAATAAAATACACTGAGGCAATGTTAGGTGCACAAACAGACAAAGCTGAAAGAAACAGTGTAGGGGTGTTGGGGAGACTTCTGCACAACTTCCAATGCAGGGAGTCTGGGAGGGTGGAAATGGGCAAAACTTAACTTGAACGAAGTGGAAAGAAATTGCAAGTGGTTTGAGGGAAAAATCAACGGGTAGATTGGAAGATATGCAGGATAGAAAATTGCTGGACAGAACTGCCCGATATCAGGAATTCGGGTAGAAGGCAGTGGAAAAAGCATGCATAACTCTTGATGGGGAGGGGCTGTGGCTAAACGTAAAGAACAGTTATTTCAAGCCATGGAAGAGTAACTCACAGCCATAAAATTAGGGACTTTTGTTCACGGAAAAAAGAAATGGCACGAATTGGACTTTTGTTGCACAAATTCACTCGGGTAAGCACCAAAAACAGCAACCAACAACAAAGACAAAACACAAATGAAAACAACAAATGGAGGAAGGCTATGGGATTTCCAAGCTCGCTTTTGTTCCTAAACAAGTGAGGAAGGAGGTTGGAATAAGGTTTAGTGATCCTAGCTAATCACCAACACCAAGACAAACAAGAATCAAGGATGTTACTCACCTAGATTCCCAAATGCCGTGAGAAAAGGAAGGGGCTTGAGAGATTCAAAGCTTCTTCAATTTACTAATATCTCTTTTCTGCCTTTCATTCAACGTGGAAGAGGGTTTCATACACCCTCCAAATTACACAAAAGAATTGAAAAAAAAATAAACCTAAATTAGGGACCAATGAGTGGCAAGAGTAGGAGTTAGGTTAGAATTGGGTCCCACCAAGCCTCCTAATCCAACCACATGGAACTATCAACTAAAGCCACGTCCCAAGCATATCTAAAAAGGAGGGAAAAATGGAAACTTGGGGTTGGACCAAAGTTCCCTCAAAAAGGGCTTGGGTTGTCCAAACCAATGATGGAATGTCCATAATCAAATGGACTTGAACACTTGTATCTTTTGGGCTAATGGTTGGGCACTTCCATGGGCTGCTAGCTGCTTCTCCCATGAAGGAAAAAGATGAAATTCAACCTTCCTTTCCGTTGGGGCCAAACATGGCCATGGATCAGCCACCATGGGTTGGATGCTCTTGGGCCGCTCCATCTTCTGGAGGCCTCTGTAATGGCGATCTTTGGCTGGGAAGTTGTTGTCCAAATTTTATGGTCTGCCCCATTCTGGAAACCTTAAGATGTGGGTCACATTTTTGTAGAAGCACGTTTGTCCAAACTAGGTCCGGAAGGTTGTCAAAACGGCTGCACATGCCTCAAAGGTCTGCTTGGGCCGAAACCAGAAATGTTGTTTTCATCACCATGGATGTTTTGATCACCCTTCCATGCCACGGGTACACTAAGTACCCTTACATGTGCACAAATTTAAGGTACTAATTATCCTCCTAATTATTACATAAAACTAACTAAATTATTACACAAAGTTGTCAAAAGGAAAATATGCTTTCCCCTTCATGTTTTGGTGATTTGGGGCCACCTTAATGTGCCACCCTTGAACTCCTCTTCCTTCATCAAGTGTGGTTGGCACATGAAATGCATCAACCCCACTTGACAACTAGGGCTCACCATGCCCTTCATCTTTGGCCTCTTGATTAAACCTTTATAAAACAAGCTTCCTACAAAATCAACAAACTCATTAGAAAATAGTTTGGTTCCGCTTCTAGATGTGCTAGTCCGTGGCACATCAGTATGGCCTCCCTCGAGACAGCCTTACTCTTCTCCCTCCACAATATCCGGTTGAATCATCATGAAAACCATGTATGCAAAACATTTTTGTTCTTTTCATAAAACATGATGCATGATCAATTGTATATATGCATGACATACAACATTCATATAACCTATAATGATAATATTGTAGGATCGTATTTAACCTAAGTGGGGGGGGGGGGGGG
>QAOC01044330.1:22825-59436 GCA_003255005.1 Begonia fuchsioides
GGGTGAATTAGGTTAATAGATATTTCTATAAGTTTAATTGCAAAATTCTTGATTTCTCTTCTAAATTTTGTTATCCATTACATAACTAGGCACAAACAATAATTAAATAGTTTAAGGGAGTGAGAGATAACACTGAGATTGTTAACGCGGTTTGGCCAACCTTGCCTACGTCCGCGCTTCAATGTTGCTCCTTGAAGATCTTTCCGCTCTACCTCGAGCTTTACTAAGATTGACTTCCGGGTGTGAATCAAACCTTACAAATGACTCTTCTTTCTGAGAGGCGTCACCCCTTTACAATTCTTCACAAATAATAACTTGAAGTTTTTCGAGAATGATTTGAAACTACTCTCTCGATCACAATGAGAATGATCTTATATGATTTACAATGAAGAGAGAGTAAGAGAAAAGCTAACTAGAAATTTTGGCAGCAATTGGACATGCTTTTCTCTCTTGAAAAATCGGCTGTTTCTTTTGGCTTCTCGTCCGCAATTTATAGATTTCCGTCTGTCAGACTTCGGAGCTGTCGACATATATTCGGGGGCTGTCGACATAGAGATAGCCGTTGAGACTCATAAGGAAGTAGCCGTTGAAGAATTTTCCTGTCGTTGGTCTTGACCGGTCGACATAACTTTGGAGCTGTCGACATAACTTCAGTATCTCGAAGTTCTTCGGTCGACATCTACTCTTGGCGGTCGACATGCAAAACTCTCTGGAATTTAGCCGGTCGACATAAGTTCTTTAACTGTCGACATAACTTCAGTATCTTGAAGTTCTTAGGTCGACATCTACTCTTGGCGGTCGACATGGAAAACTCCCTGGAATTTAGCCGGTCGACATAAGTTCTTTAACTGTCGACATAACTTCTAATTTCTTCTTCCGCTGGAAACTTGAACGGTCGATAGATTTTCCTAACGGTCGACAGACAATTTGTCTCTGGATTATAAGCGGTCGACATAAGTTTTGTCTGGTCGACATATGATCCAATGTCTTGAACTTTAATTGTCTTCAACCGGTCGACATACTTGATAGGCGGTCGACATATGATTTTTCTCTGGACTTTGAGCGATCGACAGAACTTCTTACCTGTCGACATAAATTGCTTCTTCAACACTTCTGTTATCCGTGTGGTTGACATATTGAGCAGTTCGGTGGACATAAGCTTAAAAAAAACTTACCGAATTCTACAGCACTTGCTAGACTTTAATTTTATCTTTCTTACATAATTAACATAGTTATCATAAAAAATAATTGAATGCTTTAAAACCTTTTAAAGCCAACAAATATTAAATTTAACTTAACTATCAATCATCAAACAATTGCAAACAAGCACACAAACAATCACAAGAGTCTGGGTCGGTGTATTATGCAATACACACCAACAGATTATTATCCATAGTTAATCTAGCAACTAATCAATTCAAATCATAATCCATAAAGTCTACTCTTTCTATTGTAGTCCCAATTGGGCCAAAGACATTCAAATTTACTTACTTGAAGTCCTTATCTTTAAGTTGATCACTTAATCCCTTAATCTTCAACACTTATCACTTGGTAACCTTAATACATAAAAGAAAATTCAGTGAGCAATCTCGGATATACCTTGTTTTACAGTAATTTCCAACAACTATAACTTGAGATACACAAGTCCAATTACAATGATTCAAGTGTCATAACTTTTGTGAAGATGTCTAATTTAAGTCATCTTAAGATAGTAAAATCAAATTACAACTCAAAAACCTTGAAATAATTCAAATTTTAAAACGGTGCAGATTTGTCCGAAATTGGTAAATCTTGATATAACTTTAAAATTCATGCACTAGCAACCATTCTGAACAAACCCAAGCACTTAGATATCAATATAGGGTAAGAATTGATACCTTAAAGGAAAAAAAACTTGCACCAAAGTTTCCAAATTCGTGGCTTCCCTGTTTTCCTTTTTTGTTGCTTCAATAGTCCACTAAATCTCACTTTTATGTACTAAATACCCTCACACACTTCAACTGTCCTTAAATCTTCACTTTTCTCATACAAAACTAGAGAGAAATTGAGAGAAGGAGATGAATTTCGTGGTTTTCCCCATCTGATTGGAAACCCTCTTCATAAAAGCTAAGGAGGAGGTGCAGAAAGCATGAGGTGTTTTCTCCTCATTCCACCTCACTTAAGCTGCTCCCCAAATTCACCAATCATATTTATTAAATTTTAATAATAACATTTTGATTTATATTATTTTTACACATAAAATTAAGGTGGAGGTGGAAGAAAGCATGAGGTGTCCATTCAAGTAGGAGGTGTCCATTCAAGTAGGAAGTGTCCATTCAAGTATGAGGTGTTTATTCTAGTAATCACTAATTAACTTAGGTTAATCTTATGATTGAGAGTTTTATTTATTCTAACTTTCCTTCAACATACATGAAACAAATTTTTTTTTATCGATCACAACTTCTAATTTATCGTACCATCAAAACTAAATCACAAGATCATTGTACCATACACAAAGTGCAAGGGTGTTACAAAACTAATCCGCCCTTGATGAATAACTCACACGTTTGTTTGTTTTCCACCATGTTTTAAGACCGAGCATGAGGTTTAGAGATGATTCTGGGGTCCCACAAAATCTTTTATAGCCACTCTTTTAGTGTTACCACGTTACCTACTTTTTTTAGCCAATCAAATGGAAGCTTGCAAGTCTCCTTTTGTTCCCTTCTATCTAATCCATTTTTCACTTTAAAATTCAGCCATCCCTTGATCCAATAAGATTTTAACAAAATCCCAGCAAGCCCACCATCTTTGCAGCCATTTAGTGAAAGGCTTGCATCCTGCTTATTACCTCAAAATCTTCCAATCACATGTAAGCATGCAACCTACCAGCCCCCAATGGGAGGTAACCATCTATGAGCATTCATACTACTTTTTCATCTAAAAAATACTTTGCAGCATACTTTTTGTTAACATGTTTTAACTAGAATTGAAACAAAACTGTGATGGCCGTAATTCAGAGGCTATATAAGCCTTCCTTAGCTCATTCGGTAAGGGGTTGTGGAACATATAGTATCCAGAGCTTTTGCTGCTTTTAGTTTGTTGAGGAATCCTCCAAACAACCTTACATTTCACCCGGTGAGTATTATCCGTGTGTTTGTAAGTTTTATTATCTTGTTGCTAGTTGTGAAATTAGTAACTTGTTGCAATCTTTCCCACTTCGTGCAAGAGGGATACAAGTGTCAGATTGTAGAGTTTGTTCTTCGTTTCGTCAATTCCACACTGTTCGTGTTGTGTCGTCTGATACCGTTGGCACATCACTTTGATAAGTTAAATGTCAAATTAACTTTTTGGTTCCCAAACAAAATATTTTTATACATTGTATAAACTTTCACAGGTCATTCCAACTACTCCAATTGCGCAAAATGACTCTATTGAAGGCCCTCGTTAAGTTAAGATTCCGAATGAACATTTTAGGTAGCGCATAAAATTTTTTCGTACGTTGTACAATTTTTTTACGTGTTGTCTAAACTTTCTAAAATGGCACCAAAGGAATCCACTCATGCCCATCAGTAGGTTAGGAGGTCAAACAGATGTTTTCAACATAGCACAAAACATTTTCATACGTCGTTCAAACTTTTCGCACAACAAACAAAATGTTTTAAGACCCTTGGTAGGTTAAGATGTCAAATGAATGTTTGGAACAACGCAAATCATATTTTCATACATCATAAAACTTTTGCGCGTCTTCTGAATGTGCTCAATGTTGCCAAACGACCCTATTCAAGCCGCTCAGTAGATTAACATGTCAAATGAATGTTTTTAGCAGTGTAAAAAATGCTTTTGTACATCGTAAGAACATTCTTTGGTCATCCTAATCTTCTCAATGGCGTTAAACCACTTCATTGAAGCCTCTTGATATGTTAAGATGCCGAACAAACATTTCAAGCAGTGCTAAAAAATATTTTCATACATCGTCCAAACTTTGCATGTGTTTTATGAACCTGCTCTTGCAAAACAATTTTATTCAAGCACCTTGATACGTTAAACGATGAACGAACATTTTGGGTCACAAACAAAAAATTTTCATTGTCGTATGAACTTTCATGCATCATCTCAACTTACTCTAATGGCACCCAACGACTCAATTTAATCCTTCAGTGGGTTAAGATGCCGAAATGAATGTTTCATGTTGAGCACAAATGTTTTTGTACGTCTTTTAAATTTTCTGTGCATTTTCTAAACCCGCTCAAATAGCGCCAAACGGTTCCATTAATGTCAATTGATTGGTTAAGAGGTCAAATAAATGTTTTCAACAGTGCAAAAAACTTTTTGGTACCTCATACAAAGTTTTTGTGCATCTTCTAAACTTGCTAAAATGTCACTAAAGGAATTTACTGAAGCTCTTTAGCGGGTTAAGATGCCAAACGAAAAATTTGTGACAATGCACTTAATGTTTTTGTATGCCATCCATCTTTTTCCGCATTCTCTCAACCTGCTCAAATGGCACCAAATGATTTCATTCTTGTTAATTGGCCGGTTAACAGTTGTTCACAAAAAAGTTTTTGTACCTCGTACAAAATTCACCAAAAGGCTCCATTCAAGAACATCGATAGGTTGAGATGCCAAACAAATGTTTCATGTTGTGAACAAATCATTTTCATACTGTTACAAACTTTCTTGTTTCATGCAAACTTGCTCAAGTGGCACCAAATAACTCCATTAAAAGAGGTGAACAAAATATTTTTGTACATCATACAAAATTTTTGCGCATCTTCTATACCCTCTTAAAAGTTAAGAAACTACTCCATTCAATCCCCTCTGTAGGTTGAGGTGCCAAACGAATATTTCAGGTCGCGAAAAAATCATTTTCATACTGCGTACAAACTTTCTTCCGTCTTCCAAACTTTCTTTAATGGCACCAAATGACTCTATTAAAGCCCCTTGTTGGATTAAGATGCCGAATGAACCTTTTAGGTTGCGCAAAAACTTTTTCGTACGTCATGCAAACTTTCCGCGTGTTGTCTAAACTTGCTAAAATTGTGCCAAACAATGTCATCCAAATACCTCGATAAGTCAAATTCTGTACGTCGTCCGAAGTTTTTGGGCGTTGACTAAAGCCACTCAAATTGGCGGCAAACGATTCCATTCAAGCCCCTTAGTGGGTTAAGATGCTGAACAAACATTTTAGACAGCGAATAATGTTTTTGTACATCTTACAAACTTTGTGTGCCATGTCTAAACCTACTCAAATGGCACCAAACAATGCCATTATTGTCCATTGGTAGGTTAACAATTCGATGTTTTTGACAGAACACAAGCACGTTTTCGCACGCTGTACAAACTTTTTGTACAAATTCTAAACCTACTAAAAGGCGTCTTCTAAACCTGCTCAAATGTTTACAAACGGCTCCATTTAAGCCTCTCTGTAAGTTAAGATGCCAAACGAATGTTCTCGGTTGCTAAAAATTATTTTCATACAAAATACCTACCTTCTTACTTTGTCCAAACTTGCTCAAATGACATCAAATGACTCCACTAAAGCCTTTCTGTGACATTCTGTTTTTCCCTTGCTTAAAATTTTTTTCTTTTTGTAAACACATGTACTAACTTTTAACAATTTAAGGTAAAACTTATCAATTTGAAATCCTTGAAATAAAACACAGCGGAAGACTTTTATTTAACTTCATCAAAATTGATTCTATTTGTAATAAGTAACCAAAACATACTTGTACTTTAACATTAAAGCCAAGTTATTACAAAACAGTTATAAACCAAACATAATATTATACATTAGTTTTCAA
Source organism: Begonia fuchsioides (assembly GCA_003255005.1). Taxonomy (NCBI): domain Eukaryota; kingdom Viridiplantae; phylum Streptophyta; class Magnoliopsida; order Cucurbitales; family Begoniaceae; genus Begonia; species Begonia fuchsioides. The sequence continues at coordinate 28,606 of QAOC01044330.1, forward strand.
ACAAAACATTTTCATTTACATGGGTCGCCCACCAGTCAAAATTGCACTAACAGCCGCAAACTTCCGCAATGGACGTACTTCACCACCTCAAGCATCTATCCATGATAAGTAGAATCCACAATATCTATCTCATCACCTACATTACAAAGCTTATCTAATGAGCCTAATGCTCAGTAATTAATCCATAATAATAAAACATTTATGAGACCTTTATGCATATGTTGCTTTATAAAAACAATGCAATTTCGGTATCGTTCATTTCTTTTCTTTTCTTTCACTTAACAGTACGGTTAATGTGGGTAATACCGTCTATGAGAGAGTAGGCACCATTTGGTCCAACCTCTTGGGACATCCAAACTCAAACCCCGCCCAACATATAACTATTTACGTACATTTTGTTCATTTCACTCTTTCATTGTTTTGCTCGTTAAAGGTATCACGAGAGAGAGTAGACACCATTTGGCCTCCCTCGAGGCAGTCTAACTCGAGCTCCTCCCTCAATGACCTGTTGCATATTATCATGAAAATTATGCATGCAAATCATTTTCGTATTTTTCTTAAAACCATGATGCATGAATAATTAAAATGCATGAACATGTTAACATGCAATAAAATATATAATTCAAACATTGCAAGCATTCTAAACACGTATCTTTATTCTAACACCAAAAATCAATCAATCATCAGACAAGGCACACAAACATATCCTCAAATAAATTAAGGTCGGTGTATTGTGCATTACACCCTAAACAATCAAGAATATTGCAAAATCATAAAAGTCTAATCTTTGTAATGTATTCCCCTTAAATCCTTAGCCTTATTGAAAAAATTGATCAATATGTTGCTGCACTTGAAAATCTTAAACACTAGTAACATAATTCATTAATTTTAAAGTATCGCTTTGGTATAACATGATCTTCAATCGATTGTAACTTTAGCTAGGCTAATCCAAATAATGCGATTCAGGTGTCTGAATATTTCGTGAGATGTCTACTCAAATTCATTGGAAGACATCAAAGTAATTTGAAGCATCTAAACTTACGTTATATGCCTAATTCAAAAACTGTCTAGATACATTATTTTCTAGTAACTATTGTATAACAGAAACTTCAACCGGTCATAAGTTATACTTCTGAGATTGAGGCGATTCACGTGTCCTTCTTCTCCTTAAAATGAGTATTTCAAATCATCATAAGCGTTTCAAGTCATTTGAAAATTGAACTTCCAGTAAAATTACAAACCCTAAAACTGCTTGATTTTCTCAAATTTTTTGCATAATCTTGATATAAACATCACCAACATGCTTAATTAACCATTCCAAATCAATTCATCAATTTAAACATGTTCTTAGGGTTAGAATTGATACCTCAGAATAGGGAAGATCGAAACCGAAACCCTTGAGTGGTTTGTTTCCTTTTCTTTACTCCTATTTCCTTCTAGAGTGAACTAAACTTGCTTTAAACACAAAAACTCTTCACCAAAACTTTAATCCAACAAAAGAACCTCACTTAATCTTCCAAAACCAGAGAGAATCAGGAAGAGAGCTGAAGAATTCGTGGGTTTCTCAGCTTTTCTAGGGAGTTCTGAGGGTAAAATTACCTTATTATCCAATTTGTCCATGTTAAAATTCATATTTGCCCTTACTTTTGCTTATATTTGTAAAAATACCTTAATTATCATCTTTTAATCATACATGCTTAAATTAATTAATCTAGATTAGTACTAATATAATATTCAAGATTAACTTAATTAATCATGATTAGTAAACCTTAATTACCTCTTAATCATTCACTAATTACACCTTAATCATGATTAGGCACTAATCTAATGGTGACATGTGGCACTTTCTTATTGCTTCACTACTTTAATATATAAAATTATAATTTACATTTAATAATATTCTATGATTAATATTATTCAAATTATATCATTGATTGAGGAGGAAATGTAAGGTGGAGGTGTCATATCCTTTAACTATGGTTAGCTTTACTAATTAATTTAGATTAGTATTCACTTAAGTTTCAAGGCTATTAATACATAAACATATATATTAAGATGTTAGGATCTTGTTCCTTCAAAAAGTTTGGGTATTACACTTTCGGTGGGTTAAGATGCCGAACAAACGTTTCATGTAGTGCACAATGCCAAATGAACGTTTCTGGTCGCTAACAAAACATTTTTGTACAAACTTTTACACATCATCCAATGTGATAACAGGTTACGTATTAAGTATTTTAAGCTCCTAAATGGTATAATTAAAAATATATTAAAGTGATAATATCTATAGGATTAGTGCCTAATCATGTGTAAGGAATAATTAGTGATAATTTTGGGGTCATTAATGTTTACTAATCATGATAAATTAAGTTTTTTTAGCTTATTACTAGTGTAAAATAATTTTTTAAGCGAAGATGATTAAAGATGATAATGAAGGTATTTTAACTATTAAAGGAACATGTAAGGCTAAATTGAAAAACTAAATGGATAACTTAAGCAAAAAGTACTTTAACCTTATGAACTATCTAGAAATATTGGAGTGTGAATGATCATGAGTCATTTTCGTACATAAGAGAGAGTATATGATAAATAAAGAGATAACATGAAGGAAAGTGTTTTAGAGAGAGAAACTAGAGATTGAGGTGGAAGGTGTTGAAATTGGCTTCCAATTCGTATGTTGGTTTAGATACTGAAAGAATGTTTCGGGTAACACTAGTGCTGGAAATCGAGCCCGAGAGGACCGGCTCGTCAAGCCTGCCGAGCCAAACGAGCCGAGCCAAACAAGCCGAGCCAAACAAGCCAAGCCTGTCGAGCCTATTTGAGCGGGCTCGGTCGAGCTTTTTAAAAAAAAAATTGGCTTGAGCCTAAACGAGCAAGCCGATCCGAGCCAGTCGAGCCTAAACGAGCCGAGCCAAATGAGCCCAACATAAATTTTTTTTTTCGTATATTGAAGTTTTATAACTTTCCGTATTATGTAATTTTAAATTTTGATGAAAAATTTATGCTTATTGTTTTCTTTAATCTAAAAAAAATTGCATGATAATATTTGTATGTATCGCCTCCATTATTCCAAAGAAACATAGCATCGAATCAATATCTCAAAGAAACTCGAAAACAATAGCATCGAAATATCGAATCAATAACATTTAATTGTTAATGAAAATATTGAAATATCAATTCGTGAAAGAGTTACAATTAATAATCATTCATTGTGCCGAAATAAGTTACAAAAATGTCTTCCAATTGTTCGAAAAGATTACAGAAGAACGAACCTACTCCACAGGGGATCGTCCGATGGAGGTGGAGAAGCTGTGGGTGTGGCCTTTGGCGAGATGGTAAAAAAACCACCCCAGTGTTGATTTTGTGCCTCGTCGAACCGCCAATCTAATGTTGAGATACGGGCATCCATCGTGTCAAGCAATCGGTGGATTATATCAAATGAATTCTCCAAAATTTCTGGTGGTAACCTTAGATTTTTTTGAAAATTTGCACTTTTTTGTACGCGATGTCGATGCCATTTCAAACGAATAGGTAAAATAGAGGAGGAGAAGTGATAGTTACCTCTACACTTGACGATTCAGCATAGACAAGGGTGAAAACACAAAGAAGTTGGATTGGGGCGTCAGAAGTCGTCGAAAACCGTAGGAAAAATATGATTTTAGGGCACCGGTTTGGGATTTAATGGGGCCCGCGTTCGACACCTAGTTACTATCCGGTCGACACCTTGAACTGAGGTTAGCCGCTTTAAAAAATTCTCGATACTCTTGTTGTCAGGCGTTTGATGAAGAAATAAAAGAAATTGCACCTTTAATTGGATCAATATGCAGTGATACAAATTGCATGCCATCTTTAACAATCAAATTTAAAATATGGCAAACACACCACCGCATATGAAAAAGGGAAGACTGAGTACTATCAAAATGATAATATTTTTTAAACTGATTAACACAAACATCATTAGCGGAAATATTATCTACCGTAATACTAAAAATTCTATCTCTTATATTGTATTCTTGTAGAGTACCAACAATGTATCGATAAATTGTTATACCACTATGAGGGTATTCACAACTTTGAAAACTTAAAATGCGTTTATTAAGTTGCCAATTCGCATCAATGAAATGTGAAGTCACAACAATACAACCGAGTGCATTGGGTGCACTCCACAAATCAGAAGTAATACATATTGACATCCTGAGCGCATGCAAAAATAAAAGAAGCAAGTCCTTTTTCATTTTCTCATACAATTTTATTATGTCGCCTCGCAATGTACTGCGATGAATTCACTTAAAACTTGGATTAATGTATTGTTGTATAAATGTTACAGTTCCCTCGTGATCAAACATTGAGAGAGGTAACTCTCGTTGTGCCACATATTTTGCAGCACCTTCTCGCATTCTATCATGCGAATAATCAAAATTTCTGGTACCAACAATGTTTAATTGAAATTGCATACTATCTTTCAAGTGCAAGTGCTTGTGATATTTTTTGTAATGTCGATTCATTGTGCTAGTGGTGGATTGATAAGCATAATGTTTGACACATAATTGCATTGTGTCATATTTTCTATTTTCGTTCCTACGTTCACTTCTACGATTTGGAAATGTTTCCATATGTCCGACGTTTTTGATTTCTTGGCCCGAGGGACAGAAGTGGATGCTTGTGCAGATGTGTGTGTCACTCTCACAGAAAATGCCGGATTCATAGGTGCAACTTCTTGCACCTCATTGTCGGAAGACAGAAACGTTTCAAATTCTATGTATTTCGATGGTGAATCCATAACAAACATGATACTGTTCACCGATTTGTTGATGATTGTTAATCGAAGCGTAGACGATCAACAGGTAGAAGTCTTTTGAGCATGAGGACTTCACAACAATTTTCACAGAGAGTTTCAGGTAAGAAATTCTCAGCTAAGTCCTATAATTTATAGAATTCACTCATAACAGCTACCTCCGGTCGACCTGTAGTATTTTCAAGGTCGACCGGATGTTTCCGTTGAATATGGAAATTCTAGCCGTTACATTTTACCAGTGGACTCTTTTTAAAACGTTGGTCGACACTTTGTCTTCTACCGGTCGACCCTTTGATATTGACGGTCGACACATTCACTAAAAATAAATACTTTGCGGTCAACATATATAAACGTGGTCGACACCTTAAACATTTTGGACAATACTGCGGTCAACACCTTATTAGGCGGTTGACCTACAAAATTTAAAATGTCGATTAAGTGTCGACCGTTGTTACACTAATAGTCGACCACACTCCAGGTATTCCGAGCCTATCAAGCCATCTCGCAAGCTGGTTTGCGAGCCGGATCGGTTGGCTCGGTTTTGTCGAGCTCACGAGCCAGCATGAGCAAGCCGACATGCCGGGCTCGGTACGGGCATGAGCTCCAGCTCGAGCCAAGCTCAAGGTAAGTATTTCCAAATCTTTCAATCCAAATCATTAATCTTGACTAGGGTTTATAGGCCCCATTGCATTCAATGGATAGATTTTTCTGAATCTAGTGATTACTTAGGATTAACAAATTTGTTTAGCTTTAAGAAACAATACCATGAGGAGGCAATTCGCCTATTCTATGCTAATTTGCATTCTACTCCTCATCTCCTTACCTTAAATAGCCTTGTGTTTGGAAAACCAATCAAGATCACAGTTTCATTGTTAAATTCATTGCTAAATTGTCAAATTAACGAGCACACCGATCAATACTATGAACCAGGGAAGGAACCCTCTCTAGTTCGGTGCTCTGATTATAGGAACTTTCTGAGATTGGTTGCTAAGGATCTCGAAAATGTGCTGTACAAACTGAAAGTTAGTGATCTCACATCACGGCACGTTTAGTTCACCATATCACCACCTACAATATTTTGCCTAAGGAGGCATAGAGATCACGTAAGCCACATGGAACTTTATGTTCTCTACATGCTCTTTCATCGGCGTCCCTTCAACGTTTGTTTCATAATAATGAGGCGTATGATAGATTTTTTGGATGTGGCATCCAAGTCTTTACCCATCAACCTTCTGCTAATGGAAATTTTCTCAAAGCAAGGAGTTGAGTTTCCTCCTCCCACGACACTTATCAAAGTTAGGAATCTGGATATCTATTCCGAGTCCACACTTGCCCGTATGGGATTAGCTCCAGATGATGATGGAGTTTGGCACTACAAGAAAACCTTGCCTCCTCAACATCCTTCCTCTTCCACCTCAAGTGATCCTCCCCTGACTACTGATGAGATTCACATTCCTCCTGAGCATCGGACCACGCGTGGACAACATCATTCTTCCTCCTTGTCCAAGGAACGTTTTGATATGCTCACTAGTCTCATCTCCAACCTTGCATCCTCTGTTGAGTCTCTTCACAACAAGGTTGATGGTCTTAGGAAACAGATTGATGCTTGAGATGAATACTTTGAAGAAGAAGACGACTGTGAAGAGCCAGCGATAGCGCGTCCTAGAGCTCAAGTTCACTCCTCCCCAGCTCTTAATGCTGAATCATTTCTTGCTCCGACTATTGAGCCATCTGCCACACCGGCTCGTGATCCTGACACGGTACCTGTATCCTCCCCCGGTACCGTGTTAATCCCATCTCATGCAGGAACCGAGCTCCTCGACTCTCCATCCACTGTGCCTATATCTTCTCCAGTCTTGGATGTGCATGGATCACCTCTTATAGGATGTCCATGGGAGTAGTTTTAGTTTTATTAGAAATTTTGGGACATTTCTCTTTATGTAAAGACAATGTTTTAATTACCGCTTTTTTGTTTCTGGATGCATTAACTCTTTGTGAATGCCTTAACATTTTTTTTTTATAATGCCAATAGGGGAGATAGATTGCATTATTTTATGGCTTAATTCTTGTTGCATGAGCATGAAAAGTTATAATTATGATTGAATGAGCATAAAAAGTGATATTCAATTTTTTTTCTAACTTTTTCTATGCTCTAGTATTGGGAAGTATGCATATTCTATGGGGGAGTATTTAAAAATGTGAAAACATAGTCAATTTATCTTTCAATTGGATTGTCATCATAAAAAATGGGGAGACTGTTGGCTTTAAAGGCTTTTAAAGTAACCAATTATTTTTTTTATGATAATCGTTTGTGTAAATGTATGAAAGTTAAATTAAATAGTGTTGTTAATGTATCTCATAGACTTAATATCCCATGTGAGATACCCTTGTCAAAGGGTACACTTAATGTCTAACAAGTTTGTCGAGTGTTGCAGAATTTTATAAGTTTTCTCAAGGTATGTCGACCGCTGTTCACATGTGTCGACCGCAATAATTCCAGAGAAGAGATATATGTTGACTGCTAGAGTTATATCTATGTCGACCGCAGCACCTTCAAAGAGATATAAGTTCTCTCAGGCAAAGTTCCAGAGATGTAACCTATGTCTACCGATACAGACTTATGTCGACCGGTGATGTTCCAGAGACAAAAATTTATGTCGACCACGCAAGACTTATGTCGACCACTAAATACTTATGTCGACCGCTGAAGTTCTAGAGACGAAACTTATGTCGACCGCTGAAGTTCTAGAGACGAAACTTATGTCGACCGCTAAAGACTTATGTCGACTGATGAGAAGTTCTAGAGACGGACCTTATGTCGACCACAACACCTTCAAATGCTAATCAACTATACTTATGTCGACTGCTCCCTGATTATGTCGACCGCTCAAGAACAACTACAGAGTCAAAGCTCAAACAACTACTTTCAAATGAGTCTAAACGGCTATATTGCGGTCGACTGCTCCCGTACTTATGTCGACCTCCCAAGCCTGAGCTGCTAGAAAGTTATAAATAGTTGAAGAGAAGCCAATTAAAAAGACAATTTTCCTTGAGAGAAAAACACGCCAAAACGCTTCCAAAATCATTCTCAAGCTATTTTACTCTCTCATTTCTTATATCCACTTTTGATTATTAATCTTGTGATTGAGAGATTCGGTTTAAAAATCATAAATTCTTGTAACGATAGAATTCAGTGAACTTGTAAAGGGGTGACGCCTCTGAGAAAGAAGAGTTAAAAAGGGGTGACACCTCTACGAAAGAAGAGTCAAGGTGTAAAGGTTAGATTGACACCAAGAAGCTCAATCAAGTGAAAGATCTTCAAGGAGCTACCTTGAAGCGCGGACGTAGACAGTTGTTGGCCGAACCACGATAACATATCGATGTCAAAATTTCTCTCCCTCAACCTTTACTTTGTTGATTGTGCTTGCCTAAATTGAATCGATAATCAACTTTCATAACTTTTGTACTTAAGCAATTTAACTCACGAAAAAAATTTCAATTAACCTAATTCACCCCCCGCCCCACTTAGGTTAAAATCGGTCCTACAAAACTTACATTTCAGACAATGCAAAAAAAGTGTTATGACATTGTATAAACTTTCCATGCGTCGTCTGAACCTTCACAATGGGTGCAAAACAACTCCATTTGATCATCTAAGGAGGTTAAGACAGAGAACGAACATTTTGGGCAGCACCCAAAAGGCTTTTATACATCTTACCAAGATTATGTGAGGCATTGGAACTTCCTCAAATGATTCTAAATAACTCAATTCAAGCTACTCAAGAACTTGTGACAAGGAACAAACTGTAACATCCTTACTTTTTGAGTATGGTACAATGATCTTGTGATTTAATTTTGATGGTACGGTAAATTAGAAGTTGTGATCGATGAAGGGAAAAAAATTTTTACGTGTATGAAGGGTTTGAAGGAAAGTTAGAATAAATAAAACTCTCAATCATAAGATTAACGTAAGTTAATTAGTGATTATTAGAATGGACACGTCCTACTTGAATGGACACCTCATGCTTTCCTCCACCTCCACCTTAATTTTCTGTGTAAAATAATATAAATCAAAATGTTATTATTAAAGTTAAATAAATATCATTGGCGAATTTGGGGAGCAGCTTAAGTGGGGTGGAATGAGGAGAAAACACCTAATGCTTTCTCCACCTCTTTCTTAGCTTTTATGAAGAGGGTTTCCAATCAGATGGGGAAAACCACGAAATTCATCTCCTTCTCTCAAGTTCTCTCTAGTTTTGTAGGAGAAAAGTGAAGATTTAAGGATAGTTGAAGTGTGTGAGGGTATTTAGTGCATAAAAGTGAGATTTAGTGCACTGTTGAACAAGAAAAGAGGAAAACAGGTAAGCCACGAATTTGAAAAATTTGGTGCAAGTTTTCTTTCCTCTAAGGTATCAATTCTTACCCTATATTGATATCTAAGTGCTTGGGTTGGTTCANGGATCGAGCCATATGTTTCTCATGAACTGTCCTAAATGGACCAAATGGTGTTCATTGGGCTGCCCGTGAAGAAGACCAAATGTTGCTTTTCCCTCCCTGTACGTTGTGACGCCCACACCAAAGTAAAAGTATCAAGAAATCAAATGAAACGAAAATGGAACATGTTTTTAGAAATACATATTCATGTAGGCATTAAGGAATCATGTATGGTTATTTACTGAGCCTTAAGCTCATTAGATTAAGCTTTGTATTGTAGGTGATGAGATTAGTGGTGAGGAGGTTTTTCCTTATCATTGATACAATGTTGTGGAGGAGGTATAGCCGGTACTGATGCTTGGATCGTTAAGTAACGACCGGTGGGAGATGTATTTTGATGTTTAGTGTTTTCGAAAAATGTTTTGAAATATGTAATGTTTAAAAGCGATCGACAATACATATTTATCAAAGTTTGTAAACTAACCTTATGTTTTGAACTAATACAATGCTTGATTAAGAAATTTTATATGGTTAATTGGTGTTCTTATAGAATGGATTTAACTATCATTAAGTCTTCCGCTCTAGTTTTTATAAAATATGTTAAAATGGTATTTTCTTGGGCAGAAGTATTTTCAGGCTTCTCAATAGACAGGCAGAAGTATTTTCAGGCAGAACTTCTAAAAATTGTTCTGCCCAAAATAATTATGAAAATTGGCACCATTTGAGCAAGTTTAGACGATGCCTGAAATTGTTGTACGATAAACATATTTTTTTGTGTGTTGCCCAAATGGCATCTAAACCTACAAACGGGCTTCAATTTAGTCATTTGACAGTGTTTAAGTAAGTTAATATGGGGCACAAAATTTTTTACGAAGTACGAAAATGTTTTGTTCTCTGCCTTAAAGTTCATTTTGTGTCTCAACCTACCAAGGGGTCTGTATGGAGTTGTTTAGTGCCATTTGAGCAGATTTAGGCAATCCACGTAAAGTTTTTACGATGGACAAAGTATTTTGAGCCCTGCCCATCAACATTGTGATGCGGAACAAGTGATGACACAAATCAATCCCAAGAAGAAAGACCAATAGCAAGGAATTGGAGGCTCAATGACAAGGTCAAGAACCAAGAAAATGCATGAAGCGCTATGTTGTTTAGTGGAAGAAATTGAAATGAAAGAATATTCAACATCAAAATAAAATGCTTATTATGTTAAGTGTTGAAGAAGATATTGACATCATACAAGGTGGTCAAGCACACAAGCCCAAGAGCCCAAGCCATATAAAGATATTGAATGGACAAATGAAATAGGAAAGTACATGCAACTTTCCTTAAATCAAACTTTTACTTGACCAGCAAGCATATATTGGCAGATTCGACAATCTTCCCAAAGTTATTTTAAAACTTTTTCTTCATCAAAGTTGTAGCTGCTTTCAAGAATTTTTCGGAATGGGCTAGATCATAAAAATCAGATGTTGTTTGCTTGGCACAATACACAACTTACCAAAACAGAAGTGCCTTGCAACAATTCCAAAAATTCTTTCTTTTTATTTTATTAAGTTTCCTAATTACTTCCTATTTCCTAATTTACTTATTGTTAGTTTAGAAAGTGTGTAGCCTATTTAAAGGCATTTAAGCTATTGTAATAGGAGACAACTTTTATGATTAATTCACCTTGAGTGTTTTGGAGAGATTTTCTCTTTGGTTCTTTGCGAAGAAGTCGATCTTCATCAAGTTAATTCTTGATAGATCAAATTTGATAGCTTTAGTTCTTACCAACAAGTTCGATCTGGGTCAAGCTCCTTGTTTGATAACTTAGGTTCTGTCGGCAAGGTTTGATTGGCGTCAAGTTCCTCGTACTTGATTCAAAGGTGATCCAGGTGTCTTTTTCTGCATTTTTGAAGGGTCTCGGGTTTGATATACCCCTGGTTCTCATCACGTTGGATCTGCATCTTAACCTACCAAGGGGATCAAAATTGAGACATTTGGTGGCTTTTGAGCAGGATTGTACTAAACATGGAAAGTTCATAGCACGTACCAAACTATTTTGTGCCCTGTCCAAATAATTGTTTGCAATTTAAACTTACCAAGGAACTTGAATGGTTGGCATCATTTGATCAGGTTTAAATGATGAGTTTCAATTTTATATAACGTACCAAAATGTTTTTTGCGCTCAATAGAGTCGTTTGGCCCCATTTGAGCAAGTTTGGAAGTCACACAAAATGTTTGTATGATATATTAATGTATTTTGGGCATTGCCCAAACACATTAATTATGTGTCCTAACCTACTAAGAGTTTTAAATTGAGTTTGTATGACGTACAAAAACATGTGTGGTGCTCAAAATTTTTGTTGAGCGTCTCAACCTACCAGGGGGCTTAAATTGAGTCCTTTAGTGGCATTCGAGAAAGTTTGGATGAATTGTGGAAAGTTTGTACCACGTAACAAAATATTTTGTCTATTTCCCAAAATATTTGTTCGGCATCTAAACAAACCAAGAGGCTTGAAAGGACATGTATGGTGCCATTTGAACAGTTTCAAATGATGTGTGGAAAGTTTGTACAATGAAGGAAATTATTTTGTACGTTGCCCTAAATGTTTGTTCCATGCTTAACCTCCCGAGGGGCTTTAATACACTCGTATGGCACCCTTTTAGCAGGTTAGAACAATGCACGAAATGTTTGGATGACATACAAAAGTATTTTAAGCGCTGGCCAAATTTTTTTTTTGCATCTTAACTTATTGAGGCAAACTTGCTCAAATCGTTTGCCTCCCCAAATTCATGATTTACCACAACATAGGTGTCGCACAATAATTCCAAAAATTTATTATTTTATTCTATTACTTAGGTGAAGTTTTTTAATGTCTTTAGTTTTTTCCTACTTCAGTGAAAGACATTTAAGTTATAGTAATATGAATAATTTTATAATTAATTCACCTTGAGTGTTTGAAGAAAATTTTATTTTTGGTTCTTCATGAAGGACTCAACTTTTACAAGTTAGTTCTTGAAAGATCATCATTGATAGCTTTGGTTCCTAGTTACAAGTTTGGTCTCGGTTAAGCTCCTTGTTTGATAAGTTAGGTTCTGCCGGCAAGGTTTGATTAGGTTTAAGTTCCTCATACTTATCTCAAAGGAAATCTTGATATCTTTTTTTGAAGTTTTAAAAGGTCACAGGTTTGATATGATCGTGTTCTCATTTGTAGGGCTTTGGGCTTATAGATTACTGCTTAGGTCCGATGGATTAGTAGCGTAGGGCTTAGGGATAAAACTTTAAGGCTTATGGCTTAAAGTTTAATAATTAGGGATTCAGATACATTGCTTACGTCTTAGTGCTTACGTCTTAAGGCTTATGGGTTATGGATTATAGAAAAGGGGTTACAACCTATGGCTTAGGATTAGGGTTTTAGGGATTAGGCATGGAGCTTACGTCTTAGGGCTAATTTCATAGCTTAGACCTGAAGGCTTTAATCATTGGGCCTCAAACTTTGGGCTTACACTTAAGGATTAGGGAATAGGGCTTAGGGGTTAGGGCCAACGTCTCAGGGTTGAGTGCTAATGTCTTAGGGCTCAGAGATTGTGGATTAAGGATTAGGGCTTATGATTTAAGGCTTATGGCATAAGGCGTAGGGCTTAGGGCCTAAGCACTAAGGTTTGCGTCTTAGGGTTGATGGCTTAGGGAATAGGGAATTGGGCATAGGACATAGGGCTTAGTGTTAGGGCTTATGGATTTGATGCAGAGGTCAAGAACCAATAAAATTGCATGAATTACTATGTTGTTTACTAGAGGAAATGAAATGAAAAAATATACCTAAAATGAAAAAAATACTGATTATGTTAAGTGTTGAAGAAGATATTGATTTGATGCAAAATGGTCAATAAGACAAGCTAAAGAGCCCAAGCCCATTACAATATATTGAAGATACAAAAAAATAGGAAAGTACATGCAATTTTCCTTAAATCAAGTTCTAATTTTGCCAACAAGAATTGATTAATAGATTTGACAACATTCCAAAAGTTATTTAAAAAAGTATTGTGAAAGTAGTGCTCATTCAATATCTTTTTGAAATAGGCTAAATAAAAAAAACAGACTTCATTTGCCTGCGCAAATGCATGATTTGGTTATAGAGAAGTACCAAACAATTTAAATTATTATATATTTGATTCTATTATTTAAGTTAGGTTTTCTAATTTTTTAAGTTTTTTTCAAAATTACTTTCTATTTCCTAATTTTTAGAAAGTATTTAACTTTTTTAAAGTCATCCAAGTTATTGTAATAGATAGCTTTTATGATTAATCACCTTAAGTATTTAGCTTTACAAAGAACTTGATCTTCATCAAGTTAATTCTTCATAAGTCATCTTTGATAGTTTTGGTTCTTAATGACAAGGTCGGTCTAGGTAAAACTCCTTTGATAAATTAAGTTAGGTCAGTGGGATTCAATTTTGGTCAAAATCCTCTTACTTGATTATTGCATGAGTCTTAGATATTAGTGATTAGGGTCTCGGGTTTGATATACCATTTGATCTTATCAAGCAAAAGGATAAGTGATTAGGGCTTAAAACTTAGTACTAAGGGCTCAGTGCTTAGGGGTTAGGGCTTAGGGGTTAGGGCTTATGGCTTAGGGCTTATGGATTAGGGCTTAGTGCTTAGATTTAACGGCTTAGGGATTAGGGATTAGGCATTGAGGATATGGGCATAGGGCCTAGGGCTTATGGATTTGGTACTAAGGCATATAAATTTAGGATTATGGCTTAGGGCTTAAGGATTAGGTACTAAGGCATTTAAATTTGGGATTATGGCTTAGGGAGTAGCACTCAAGATTAGGAATTAGCGCTTAAGGATTATGGCAAAGGGCTTCTAGCTTAGGGCTTAGCACTTGTGATTAAGGATTAGCGTTTAGGGCTGAGGACTTATGGCTTAGAGCATAGAGCTTAACGCTTAGGTCTTGGGTGAAGTCCATTAAGGCTTTAGGTTAGGGTTTTGACTTGGGTTAGGGCTTAGGGACTAGAGATTACAACATAGCAATTAGGGATTAGGGGTTAGGGATAAGGATTAGGGTAAAAGGCTTATGACTTGGGCCTTAATGGTAAGGCTAACATCTTTGGGCATGGGGATTAGCAATTAGGGAGTATGGGCTATGGCTTAGGGCTTAGGGCTTAAGGCCTATGGCATAGGGTTTAGGGCTAAGGACTTAGGCTTAAAAAATAGAAATTAGGGATTATGGCTTAGGGCTTAGGGGTTAGAGCTTAGAGCTTACGTCTTAGGTCTTATGGCATAGGGATTAGAGTACAGGGCCTAGGGCTTTAAGCTTTGGTATTTAGGCTTTTGGGCTAGGTGTTAGGGCTTATTGATTAAGGCTTAGAGTTAAGGGTTTAAGGATTAAGGATTATTGAATGAAGATTAGGGATTTGGGATTAGGGTATAGGACCTAGGACTTAGGGTTTAGGGCTTAAGGCTTACAACAAAGGGATTTGGGATTAGGGCTTAAGGTTTAGAGGTTAGGGATTATGGCTTAGGGATAAGGAATTAAGGTATAAGTTATGTGATCCTGGTTGCCTTAAAAGTGATACATACAAGCCCAAACATATTTCTAAGAAATGCAGAATTGAAGATTAGAAAACTGTCTCATACTTTTAATAAATCGAGTTATAAAGTTGACCTTTAAGTATTAAAGGGCCGATTAGATGGTCATCTGGGTTTAACTTCAAAACTTATTTCTAATGTGAACTGTAGCTGACTTTAAGATCTTTCTAGAATGGGCTAGATCTTTAAAAAGTTAAACATTGTTTGCACTTAAAATATCCAGATTACAAGGATAAAAGTGTATCAGAAAATCTGGCATGGTCCCATAAATAAATCCAAAATTATATTTTTTTACTATATTATTTTTGGTATTTTGGGTTTCCTAATTGTTATTGTTTTGCTTTTTTGAGGTTTCCAAATGTCTTTAGTTTATTTCCATATTACTAGTTATTTCTTATTTACTTTAGTTATGTTTAGGAAAGTGTGTAGTTTATTTAAAGACCTTCAAGTTATTATAATAGCTATGATAATTTTTCTAGCTTTGGTTTTTACCTTGAGTTATTTGAGATAATTTTTATAGATCAACTTTGATAGCTTTGGTTCTTACCGTTATGCTCGGTCTTGGTCAAGTGCCGTATTTGACAATTTAGGTTTTATCAGTAAAGTTTGATTAGAATTAAGTTCCTTGTACTTGATTCAAAGGTAATCCATGTTTCTTTTCTAACATTGTTGAAGGGTCTCAAGTTTTGCATACATGTGGTTCTCATCAATAAGGATTAGAAATTAGGGCTTAGGGATAAGGAATTAGGTCTTATTGCATTAGCTTAGGGCTGACATCTTACCTCTTAGGGCTAATATCGAAGGGCTTAGTTTTTAGGGCTTAGGGCTAAGGGTTTATGGCATAACACTTAGGGCTTAGCGCTAAGGGCTTATGGTTTAGGGCTTTATACCTTAGGGCTTTGGGCTTAGAAATTGAGGAAGGGGGGCTCAGGGTGTATGGCGTAAAGCATGAGGCTTAGGGCTAACAAATTAAGCCTTAAGGTTTAGGGCTAGGCTAAGGGCTTAGGGATCAAGGCTCCAGGATTATGAATTAAAGGGGATAAGTATGGCACTAGGCTTAGGGCTAACAAATTAAGCCTTTAGTTATGTTTAGGAAAGTGTGTAGTCTATTTAGGCATTAGTAAAGAGGGATTATGACACTAGACTCACGGTTTAGGAGTTAGAGCTTAGGGTTTAGGGCTCATATTTTAAGTATTAGGGAGTTGGGATTAGGGCCTATGCCGAAGGACTTATGCATAGGGCTTTGGGCCGATTTCCTATGTATATCGATTATGGCTTAGAGCCTATGTCTGAGCGCTAATGGCTAACGGATTATGGAATTTGGTTTAGGGGTTTGGGCTTGCGGCTTAGAGATAGTGCTTAGACATTAGAGCTAAGGGCTAGGGAAAGGTCTTCGAGCTTAGGGCTTTGGGCTTTGGGCTTCTGGCTTTGGGCAAGATGCCCGATTCTTTTGAGTATAATTTCTCGGACAATAGTATACTAAAGAATAGATGGTTTGTTCCAAACGATTAATTTATGAAAAGAAATAATGTTTGAAGCACATTCATCCATGTTTTCGGTCCATCCAGGGAGTACTAAAATGTGTCAAGATTTAAAGCAACATTACTTGTGGCCAAACATGAAGGAAGACGTCATGAAACATGTAAGATATTGTCTCACATGTCAACATGTTAAAGTAAAACATCAAAGACCAGCCAGAACTCTTCAACCATTACATTCCAGAATGGAAATGGGAGCAACTAACAATGGATTTTGTCGGAGGTTTGCCGAAAACAATAAAAGGATATGATGGCATTTGGGTGATTATATATAGATTAACCAAGTCAGCCCACTTCTTGCCGGTAAGGAAAACATTTTCTATGGACCAATATGCAAAGTCATATATTCAAAAAATTGTTCGGTTTCATGGAATTCCAACTTCCATTGTATCCTATTGTGATCCTAAATTTACCTCAAAATTTTGCAAAAGTCTACAAGGAGAAATGTGTATGACATTAAGTTTTGATTAAGTTTTAGTCAAGTATTTCATTATTAAATAGATGGACAAAATGAAAGGACAGTACAAATATTGGAAGGTATGTTGAGAGCATGAGTGCTAGAATTTAAAACTAGGAGTAAACTATTTCCGTTAATTTAGTTTGCGTATAATAACAGCTACAAAAATACAATTGGTATGCCCTCATATGAAGAACTTTACGGCCAAAAATGTAGATCCCCACTTTATTGGGATGAAGTGGGTGAAGCAAAAATATATGGCATAGACTTTATACAACAAACCGTAGATCAAGTTAAAATTATCAGACGCATAATCAAAATAGCTCAACGTCTACAGAAAAGTTATGTGGATCAAAGAAGGAGAGTGCTATAATTTAAACAAGGCGATGAAGTGTTCCTGAAGATTTTGCCATTTAAAGAAGTTGTGCGGTCTGGTATAAAAGGTAATCTTAACCCAAGATTTATTGGACCCTTTCCTATCATTGATAAAGTAGGGAAGAAAGCATATAAGTTACAAATACCATCATCCATGCATGGATACACAATGTATTTCATGTATCAATGCTAAGAAAATATGTTTGTGATCCATCCCATGTGATGATCCATCCCATGTGATTAAACCTAGAAGCATTGAAGTTAAACCAACCCTAACTTATGAAGAAAAGACAATGAAGATTCTCGACTCTAAAGTACACGAGGTGAGGACAAATAAAATCAACTTAGGTAAGGTTTTGTGGCAAAACCATTCGTTTGAAGAAGCTACTTGGTAGAGACAACAAGATATGTTAGATAAATACCCTCAATTATTCGATGTTTGAAATTTTGAGGACAAAATACATTGAAGGTGTAACAACCACGCTTTTCGTGTGTTTTCTAGGTTATCAATAGTGAATTATATATACATTTAAGGTGTTAAAAGAGTATAATTAAGATATAGAATTTGTATTAACTTTTGTTGGTTAAATATGCAGGTTAAGCAATTAGTGAATATACAAATAGTTAATATTGAATAATAGGTTTAATTGGTTGATTACTATACAGATCAAGATTAATGTATCTCTTAATTGATGTTTTAGGATTAAGGTTTTTGATTGGATGAACTGGACAACACTTATCTAGTCAAAAAGTAAGAGAATAAAAGTAAAATTTGATGGTGGCACCTCATGCTTCTTGAAAAGTCACCACTTGCCTTACTATATCTTTTTTTATGTGGGTGTGACATGCCTCGGGATCACTTGACAAAACCTGAACCTACAAGAGTCATAACCCAAGCCTGAGCCAAGGAGCTTGCTAACGAATTTTCTCTTTTTTTAGGAAATGTTTTGCATGATTTAAACATCATGGAACAAACTTTGGACCAAGAGAAACCAAAACATCTCCTAACTTGGCAAGAGAGCTTTGACATTTCGGCGATGGACGGCAAGGGAGAGCCGATGCATGTTGCGGCAATTCGGGGAGCCTTGAAGATGGATTGTGAAGGAAAGAGCCCAATACTCAATCAGCCTAAGATCACTTAAAGGAGAGAGAGTTGTCTCATCTTATTTTAGGTGTTAGTTTTTTTTTTTTGTGCCTAAAATACTCAGCCAGCTTGAACGTGTGATTGTGCATGAGAATTAAGGGCTCTCTTAGGGTAGCCTTTAGGAGCTGAGCACCCTCATGTAGGTTGTATTTTGGTGGGCTGTAGGGTGGCTCATGCAGGTAGAGGTTACACCCTAGTGTGTCCCTATTTCAGTTAGGTCAAAGGGAAACTTTCCCTTCCTTTTTGGTTGCTTGGCCAAATCGGGTAGCTTCTTTTGAGCCATTCGATTTTAGCACTCCTTTAAGCTCTTGGTGGATGTTTTAAGCTCTTTGCTTTGGTTTTTGTAAGTTTTTTTTTCAATTTTAGAAAATAAATAGAGTGCTTAGCATTTCTCTCCTCCTTGGACGTTTTTGCCTCCAAGACTCGGTGTGCTCTGACGATCACTCTTGCGACCGAGAGCTCTACTTAGGTGTTGACTATTGTCCGAGCTAAAATAGTTAAATTGTGCTTCATTTCTCCAACCACACATCGTGGCCTTGAGGGTGAGAGTGCAATTCATCAGCTCCTTCATCCATAACCCTACTGAAACCTATTTGCATACCGACATATCCTTCCTCCATTATACCCTTGTACTTGACCTATCCGGGTTGACTCCCCCTCGAGTGCTACTTTTTCCTTTCCTTCCCCTTGATATTCTATCAGGGTGCTTCTTGGATGATCCCACGAAATTCTACAGCTATGTATGAATTGGACAACACTTATCTAGTAAAAAAAGCAAAAAAGATTAAAGTAAAATTTGGTGGTGGAACCTCATGCTTCTTGAAAAGCCACCTCTTGCCCACCTCATGCTTCTTGAAAAGTCACATCTTGCTCCGCCTCATGATTCTTGAGAAGACACCTCTAGCTTCTCCTCATGCTTCTTGAAAAGCCACCTCTAGCTTCTCCTCATGCTTCTTGAAAAGTCACATTTTGCTCCAACTCATGCTTCTTGGTTCACCTCTTTTTCCACCTCATGCTCCTTGAAAAGTCACCTCTTGCTTCACCTCATGCTTCTTGAAAACTCACCACTTACTTTACTATCTCCCTTCTTTTTGATGTGATGTTTGCTTCTTGAAGGAACCCACAAAATTTTACAGCTTTCTTCTATTCTCTCAAAGTTAAAGAAGGTTCGATAGATTTCTTGCGATTTGAAAGAATTTTTTGCAGTTAGTGCACTAAAAAGGTGTTTTTGTGCATTTAGAACTGTGATAGGTAGAAGACCCACGAATTAGAAGCTTCAATGTGAGTTTTTTTTTCTAAGTTGTGATGTCAATAAGGAGATTTAATCAACTATTAGAGTTGTGCCAAGAAATTGAGGTAAGTAGTGTGTGCGTGTTTCTTGTCCTAATGAGACTACATTACAAAGTAGTAGGTTTGAATTGTATTTATTGTGCTTAAACTAATAATGAAAAATAATATGACTTCGTGGCATTTGTTTATACATTGCTCATATATGTTAGTGATTAGATAGAAGGTATAGATGAAATGTTACGATTTTGAATAGTAATATTCTCTTCAATGTGATTTAGTTGTTTTAGAGTTTGTATCATGCATATTCATGGATCATTGTTTTATGAAAAGAACAAAAAGGCTTTCTCAAGCATAAACTTTCATTAGCAACATAATGAATGAATAAACTTTACCCAAAAGAAGGAACCAAAGGCTTGATGTGCCAAGAGACTCGGGCCCATCGGACCAAGAGTTTTACACTAACTTGGTTGCTCATTTTGTAGCGAACATTATCATGGAGAAACCCTCGGAGCTTGATCAAAGCCAACCAAGGACATGCATCAAGTGGCACCCCGAGTCGGACACCGGAGACCGCACCAAGACCGCCCACATCGGGCCAGCAGATCGCGCCAAGGTCGCCCACATCAAGCCGGCCGCGGCGCGCGTCGAGACAGACCGCGCCCAGACAGCGCCCCACGGGCCAGCCGACACGGCCCACGCCGAGTCCCATTAAGGGGCTCGGCCCACTTCAATAAGTGGCCGAGAGCCACATTTCCTTTCAGCACTTAGAGACATAGAAGAGTAAGAAGAGCCAGCCCAAGTCACGAAAGACGAAGTTTAAAGGCCCGCGATCCAACATGGCCGAAGCCCAAGCAACAAGGAAGAAGCCCACAGACACTTAGCATTTTCGGCCGTGCCAAAATCTTCTGGAAGGAGCCATTTAGCGAGAAAATATCAACTAGAGAGATAAGGGAAGATTCGCACACAGAAAATCCCATGAGACTCGGAGATTCCGATCACATCGGGAAAATCCCGAGAATCACGGGATTTCCTTCTAGCGCGCGCCCGGCAGCGCACACCAGCGCACCCGACAGCGCCCACCCGCGCGCGCACCCGACCGCGACCCGGCCGTGCTATCTACGACGCTGACGCACTCCTTGAGCATCCGGATCCATCTGCGTACCGACGACGATGACGCGCACGCCCGAACACCCGACTACGATAATGCGCGCGCCTGAACACCCGGACCCGGCTAAAACCAACGGCAAGCAATCCCTCGAATCTCGCGCCACATCACCGATCCGGGCCTTCAAGATCCTTCACCGATCCGCGCCTTCACGATCCGAGACGTCCAACTTGATCAACGGCTTACGATTCTTGCTTAGTATTTTCCTTTTATGTTTTTGTCTATTTAAGAGGCACCTAGCCTCTATTGAGCTTAGTGAATTTTTATCAATACAAAGTGCTTATCGCCTTTTTGATAATTCCCTCAAATCGTCGATCCTTCTCCGGTGCGTCACATCCGGCCAAGTCTTCGACAACCCTCGTCCGTGAACGGTGAGTCATATCCGAACACGAATTAGGTCTACCTTTCTAAACACTTAGATTGCTCAAGTGTTTAGATCGATCGCTCCACCTCTTCTTAAATTCCATTCCGTTTTTCCCGAGCCATCAAACTTTCACCAACACCGATTCCGGTACATCCACTACCCTCGGAACCACCTCCGTTATAATCCGTGCCATTCTAGTATTTTCACCTTCAAACCACCTTCTTTCCACCCTACTATACTTCCGCACCATAACTCCATAAATCGCACCACCCAATTTTCCGACCGCCGTACGCGTTGCCTCCTCCGGTCACGCGCACGTCCATCTTCCGACCACAGTGCGCCGCTCATCGATTGACGGCACATCAACTTGGTATCAGAGCTAAAGTTCCTATCTTGAGTGTAAAAATCCAATTTTTACCTCATGGAACGCTTGGTGACACGCAGCGGAGCTGTCCTCGGAAACGCCCGCGACCAAGGCACCACGAGCGAGCCATCGCTCCACTCCGGGCCTCCCGAACATGAACCAAGCGTCCAAGAGCAATTGGATGCTACCAATCAGCGGATAGAGGAGCGTTTTACGGCCAATGAGCGCTTAATGCACACAATCCTTCAACGATTGGACACGGTGGTCAATCAACAAGCGCAACACCCGGCCGCACCTCCGCCCATGCAAAGGCCCGAGAACGACAATTTCCAAGCCCGGCCGCATGAATCGGATGGATCCGATGACGAGTACTTCCCAAACCATCGAAATAGGGAAGATGACAAGCGGCTCCCAAAGATCACAATTCCCTCTTTCAACGGGACCGCCGACGGAAACACCTACCTTGAGTGGGTTGAAAAGGTGGATTCAATTTTTAGCCTTTATAATTATTCCGAAAATTTAAAGGTACAATTGGCATCTTTGGAATTTTTGGACTATGCTGTTTTATGGTGGAGATGCCACCGAGCACAACTCCGGCGCGAGAGAAAACCGGATGTTTCGACATGGGAAACCATGAAGGAACATATGCGCGCCCGATTCTTGCCCAATTATTATCGGCAAGAATTATTCTTGCAATTACAAGGACTAAGGCAAGGTGGAAGATCGGTCGAGGAATATCTCACCGAATTCGAGACATTGCGGATCCGGTGTGAATTGGAGGAGCCTAGTGAGCAAATCATAGCCCGGTTCATTAGAGGGCTCCAAAGGGACATTGGGGACGTCGTGGAGTTACAAGCCCATGATTCATTCGAGTCCCTTATTCAAATGGCCTTACGAGTGGAGAGACAAGTAAAGCGGAGAAACAAGGCCCCGGCCCAAAGACCGATCCCGAGAGCGCCCGCGCCAGCGTCCGCGCCCACGCCATGGGCCCCGAAGCCGATCCAGCCCGTCAAGCCCCAAGAGGCCGTGAGCGAAGTATCTCGGACCCGAGAGATTCGTTGTTTTAAATGTCTCGGCCGAGGACATATGGCGGCCCAATGCCCTAACCGAAGAGTGATGACAATTCTTGAGGGCTCCAAAGAGATTGTGAGCGAGGACGAGGCCGAGGGCCCACAAGAGACCTTGACCGAACCCGATAAGAGCCATGGCCCGGCCGTGGACGACGAAGACACGTGCAACGCCCAAGATGGCAAGTGGCTCATGATCCGACGGATCCTTTCGACCCAAACTCAACCGGAAGCCTACCAAAGGGAGAACCTTTTCCATAGTCGATGTTTGATCAAGGAAAGGGTTTGCTCCTTAATTATTGATGGAGGAAGTTGCACGAACGTGGCCTCCCGAGAGCTAGTGGACAAGCTGTCCTTCCCGACCACCGATCACCTGGCACCCTACAAATTACGTTGGATCACGGACAAGGAGGATGTCCGAGTAACAAAGCGCACCCGGGTGGAATTTATGATCGGCCACTATAAAGATACGGTGGTATGCGATGTGGTGCCAATGAACGCCACTCACCTATTGCTCGGTCGACCGTGGCAATTCGATCGGCATGTCATGCACGATGGGCGCACCAACCACTACACGTTCCACATAAATGGCCGAAGAGTCATTCTAGCCCCTTTGACTCTGGAGCAAGTGGCCAAGGATGAGGCTATAAGGAAAGAGACACGGGCCAAGACGACACTATTTATGGGCCGAAAGGAACTCGAACGATGTCTAGTCCGGAATGACCCGATAGTCATATTGCTCCACCGGGACCAAGACCGAGACAAGGAGCCCATTATTCCGGACATTATCAAGCCCTTGCTCGTCCGATTCAAGGATGTTTTTCCGGAAGAGCTTCCCTCGGGTTTACCTCCCCTCCGAGGGATTGAACATCAAATTGACCTCCAACCGGGAGCTACATTGCCTAATCGACCTCCATATCGATTAAACCCGGAAGAAAGCAAGGAGTTACAACGCCAAGTTCAAGAGCTCCTCGAGAAGGGATACATCAAGGAATCCCTAAGTCCTTGCGCGGTACCGGCCCTCCTAGTGCCGAAGAAGGATGGCACGCACCGAATGTGCGTAGATAGCCGTGCCATCAACGACATCACCATCAAGTACCGATTTCCCATGCCTCGACTTGATGATCTTTTGGATGAACTTAGCGGAGCCAAGATCTTTTCCCGAGTAGATCTTAAGAGCGGATACCATCAAATCCGCATGAAAGAAGGCGATGAATGGAAGACGGCCTTCAAAATAAAGTATGGATTATTCGAGTGGCTTGTTATGCCATTCGGGCTCACCAACGCTCCAAGCACCTTCATGAGGCTTATGAACCATGTCCTCCGAGCCTTTCTTGGTAAGTTTATCATTGTTTATTTCGATGATATTCTAGTTTATAGCATGGATATACCGAGCCATTTGGAGCATTTGGAACAACTCTTCATCACCTTGCGGCAATCCCGACTTTATGGCAACCGAGACAAGTGTGCGTTCGCCCAACAACGCATACACTTTCTCGGATTCATCTTATCCGAAGGAGGTGTTGAAGTGGATCATGAGAAGATCACGGCCATACGTGATTGGCCCACCCCGAGAGGAGTTACGGACGTGAGGAGTTTCCACGGCCTAGCTAATTTTTACCGACGCTTCATCAAGGGGTTTAGCACCATTGTGGCCCCTTTGACCGAGCTTACGAAAAAGGGGAAGGAATTCGAGTGGACCGAGCCGTGCCAAGAGAGTTTTGAGCACATCAAGAGGAGGCTTTGCAAAGCACCTATACTTACACTCCCGGATTTCAACAAAGTATTCGAGGTGGAGTGTGACGCCTCGGGCACGGGCATAGGAGCGGTCTTGATGCAAGAGGGCCGACCGATTGCATACTTTAGCGAAAAACTCAAAGGTGCGACTTTAAATTATTCCACTTATGACAAGGAGTTATATTCGCTTATTAGGGCTATTGGTGTGTGGCAACATTATTTGTTGCCTCGAGAATTCATCATACATACCGATCACCAAGCTCTAAAATTTATCAAGAGCCAAGGGAAACTCAATCGGAGGCATGCTAAGTGGATTGAGTTTTTAGAAAGGTATCCCTATATTATTAAGTATAAAAAGGGGGATACAAATGTTGTGGCCGATGCTTTGTCAAGACGAAGCATCCTATTTACCGAGATGCGGGTGAGGTTTTTCGGTCTTGAATGGGTTAAGCAACTTTACCAAGAAGACCTTGATTTTAAGCAACATTTTGAGGCAGCCACGCTAGGGGAATTATCGGGCTATCACATTGCCGAGGGATACCTTATGCGTGGAGGACGATTATGCGTCCCGAGGGGAAGCATCCGTGAGTCTCTCATAACCGAGGCACATGGAGGCGGCCTTGCGGGACACTTTGGCGAGAAGAAAACGTGGGAGATGCTTAAGGAGCATTTTTATTGGCCACATTTATTCCGAGACGTGCACCACTTCGTGCAAAGGTGCATTGTGTGCAAAAAGGCCAAAAACCGGAATTTGGCTCAAGGATTATACCTCCCTCTACCGGTACCGGACCATCCATGGCAAGCCGTGAGCATGGACTTCGTGGTAGGTCTTCCTCGGACAAGTAACCGAAAAGACTCGGTTATGGTGGTGGTTGACCGTTTCTCCAAGATGGCACACTTCATCCCGTGTCATACCACCAATGATGCAAGCTACATTGCAGATCTTTTCTTCAAAGAGGTCGTGAAGTTACACAGAGTGCCGCATTCCATTGTATCCGACCGAGACGGGAAATTTATAAGCACCTTTTGGAGGACTTTGTGGGCCAAGCTCAGGACTAAGCTCTTATTTAGCTCGGCCTTCCACCCACAAACCGATGGGCAAACGGAAGTGGTCAATAGATCACTTGGAGCATTATTGAGAAGTGTGGTCCGAAAAGGTACATCCACGTGGGAAACAAAATTGCCCTTTGTGGAATTCGCTTATAACCGATGCAAGCACAACACCACGGGCATGACGCCATTTGAAGTGGCCTACGGTTTCAACCCGTCTACTCCGTCGGATTTACTCCCCTTACCTAGCCGGGAACTTGACAATCCCGATGGATTACAAAAGGCCGAGCTTATCCGAAAAATGCATGAAAGGGTCAAAAAGACCATTGAACGGAAGAATGAAAAGTATGCATCCTCGGCCAACAAGAAGAGGAAAGAGAAGATCTTCCGAGTAGGAGATCTTGTGTGGCTAAAGACTCGGCATTTTAAGCAAAAGCATGCCAAATTGCTTCCGAGGGCCGAAGGACCCTTCCGAGTGGCCGAGCAAATTAACCCGAACGCTTACAAAATTAGCCTTCCCGGCGAACCCGAGGTTCGAGTCACGGCTAATGTGCAAGACTTGTCCCCATACTTGGACGAGGACATTCACGAAGAGGAGGACCCCGAGAGTGGAGATTTGGGGGCAAATCCTCAAGTACCCCGGGAGGATGATGTGCCACGACACTCGGGCCCATCGGACCGAGAGTTTTATACTAACTTGGTTGCTCATTTTGTAGGGAACATTATCATGGAGACACCCTCGGAGTTAGATCAAGACCGGCCGAGAACGTGCATCACATGGCACCCCGAGCCGGACACCGAGGACCGCACCAAGACCGCCCACATCGGGCCAGCAGATCGCGCCAAGGTCGCCCACATCGGGCCGGCCGCGGCGCGCGTCGAGACAGACCGTGCCCAGACAGCGCCCCACGGGCCAGCCGACACGGCCCGCGCCGAGTCCCATTAAGGGGCTCGGCCCACTTCAATAAGTGGCCGAGCGCCACATTTCCTTTCAGCACTTAGAGACGTAGAAGAGTAAGAAGAGCCAGCCAAAGTCACGAAAGACGAAGTTTAAAGGCCCGCGATCCAACATGGCCGAAGCCCAAGCAACAAGGAAGAAGCCCACAGACACTTAGCATTTTTGGCCGTGCCAAAATCTTCTGGAAGGAGCAATTTAGCGAGAAAATATCAACTAGAGAGATAAGGGAAGATTCGCACACGGAAAATCCCATGAGACTCGGAGATTCCGATCACATCGGGAAAATCCCGAGAATCACGGGATTTCCTTCTAGCGCGCGCCCGGCAGCGCACACCAGCGCACCCGACAGCGCCCACCCGCGCGCGCACCCGACCACGACCCGACAGTGCTATCTACGACGCTAACGCACTCCTTGAGCATCCGGATCCATCTGCCTACCGACGACGATGACGCGCACGCCAGAACACCCGACTACGATAATGCGCGCGCCTGAACACCCGGACCCGGCTACAACCAACGGCAAGCAATCCCGCGAATCTCGCGCCACATCACCGATCCGCGCCTTCAAGATCCTTCACCGATCCGCGCCTTCACGATCCAAGACGTCCAACTTGATCAACGGCTTACGATTCTTACTTAGTATTTTTCCTTTTATGTTTTTGTCTATTTAAGAGGCACCTAGCCTCTATTGAACTTAGTGAATTTTTATCAATACAAAGTGCTTATCGCCTTTTTGATAATTCCCTCAAATCGTCGATCCTTCTCCGGTGCGTCACATCCGGCCAAGTCTTCGACAACCCTCGTCCGTGAACGGTGAGTCATATCCGAACACGAATTAGGTCTACCTTTCCAAACACTTACATTGCTCAAGTGTTTAGATCGATCGCTCCACCTCTTCTTAAATTCCATTTCGTTTTTCCCGAGCCATCAAACTTTCACCAACACCGATTCCGGTACATCCACTACCCTCCGAACCACCTCCGTTATAATCCGTGCCATTCCAGTATTTTCACCTTCAAACCACCTTCTTTCCACCCTACTATACTTCCGCACCATAACTCCATAAATCGCACCACCCAATTTTCCGACCGCCATACGCGTTGCCTCCTCCGGTCACGCGCACGTCCATCTTCCGACCACGGTGCGCCACTCATCGATTGACGACACATCAAGGCTTACCTTTTTTTGCTACCTGCTTATAGAGTTCTCCAACAAATCTATATGCATCTAAAAGAGAAAGATGATTAATATACGTAAGATTTGTTGTGAGATGAGATTACGGAAGGGTTGTCCCAAAATAAGGGACCAAAGCCACACTCTTTTTGCTACCTGCTTATAGAATTCTCCAACAAATCTATATGCATGTAAAAGAGAGAATGATGATTAATATAAATAAGATTCATTGTGAGACGGGATTATGGAAGGACTGTCCCATAAAAAAAGACCAAAGGCACACCTTTTTTACTACCCGCTTATAGAGTTCTCCAACGAATCCATGGTTATTGAAAGAAAATGTATGAAAAGACCAAAGGAAATGAATAAAGTTATTTTTCGTAATGCATATCATATAAGTTGTAGAATTATTTCACAGTACACTACTTACTAAGAAATAGGCTCATCAGATGAACTTTGTAATGTAGGTGAGGATGGTGATGAATTTCAATTTGTTGATGATCACAATGGCGGCTGGTGAAGCTCTTCCATGGCAAGGATTTCCTGTTGCTAGAGAAAAGGTGACCGGTGGGCAAAAGTTCTTAAATGTTTTAAATGTTTCTGTTGCTTTAAATAACTATGTTCTAGTATGTCATTTGTAAAAGCAAAGTTTTAAAAAGAAAAGTTTATGTAAAAACATAGTTTGTAGATTGTAAATAAAAGTATTTCTATATCTTTCTTACCAATACGAAATAGATTGGTACTTAATGTTTTACTATACACGAAAGAGTAGTGCACTCAAAGGTTGTTTTGTGCACTTTATAAGGTGATAAATGGGAAGAGTAAGAAACCCACGCAATAAATGTTTTCAACCAAGTTTTTCTGCTTCAACTTATCAAATATTACCTAAGAAAGATAACCTAATTGTTAAAAAAGATTCAGATCCATTGGCTATGCATGTATTATATACATAATGCAAAGATAGGCAAAGATAGGCAAAGATGGACAATTCTCGACAGTTTTGAGCTTTTGTTTGAAAATGTATTCTAAATGATATTGAATGACTTCAAGCCCTTTTTGCGAAATAAAGAGTCACAATAAGTAAGACGTTGGCTTTGGAATCAAAGTAATTAAATGAGAGTAGCTTAAGTTAGGAGATTTTGAAGTTAATAAAAACTAGAGCATTTTCGGGATTTTGAGTTATTTCTTCTTTGACACAACAAGTTATCAAGTGATAAACATTGGTGTGATCATATATTAATGTGGATAATCAAAGGACACAAGCTAAGTTAGTGTTGCATGTGTTTTATCAGGAATGGGACTACATTAAAAAGATACTAGGTGGTTATGTATGGTTGTAAATACCATGAATTGTTTGGTTAGTTATTCTTGTAATGTTGTTTGAGCTGGTTGATCTGTTTTAGTGTTTCTTAGACTTTTTTATGCATTCTTAGAATGACTCATGCATCATGTTTTATGAAGAGAACAAAAATGAATTTTCATGCATAAGTTTTAATATAACACGCAACATATTGTTGAAGGCAATATCGAATTAGGCTGCCTCAAGGTAGGCCAATGATGCCTACATCCCTTCTGTGGTTTCTCCTACAATAAATTTATGGAAAGAATAAGTGCAATGAATAACTATGTAACAAGTTTGTTATGGGAAGGAACTTTAGCTTTGCTTTTCTCAGACGAAGAAGATCAATGGAATATCAAATCCACAATGATATATATCTAAAGAAACTAGAAGTAAAGAAAAGAAAAATGCATTTCTTATACAAAGTTGCATACTTATGATAGTTTGTTTGAATGTCATCGTATACGACTTACTGATCAATAGGCTCACTTGTGAAGCTTTGTAATGTAGTTGACAAAGTTGATGGTGAGTACTTTATTATTTGTTCTTAGATGTAGCATGGAGGAAGTATATTCATATCGAAAGCTTCTTGCTATTAGTATTTTGACCGATGGTTTGACTCATCTCACTTTTTTGATAAACCAATGTGAATGTCTGCGGTTTGAAAAAGACTATCTTTAAGGTGTATAGTGTGTGTAGCGACCTAGTTTTCAACTAAAATATAAATGAATAATTATTCAGAGTTGATATAAATGAGAATGATTTTAGCAAGTTGATTTCTTCCGCTGTGTTTCTCAAAGAGTTTTACAACATGTTTATATGTAAATAAAAATATATGTATTATATGGATTTTTGTTGCTACATTTTGTGGTATTAGAGGCCACCAAATCTTATTTTCAGACTAGCTAATAGCACATGCCTCATATGGGGATATATTAATATGTACCAAAGTTTGAATAACTATCCCATTTTGCAAAACATCCAGTGAGCAGCAAGAAAAATAAAGTTCATCAATTCGTAGAAGGGTTAAAGCTCAAAATCATGGCTTCAAAGACCTTTATTACAAATGGTCTAGAAGTAGAAGATGCCAAAATGAAGTTTCAAAGATTGAGGAGTCCCAAAGAAAATTCTTCACATAAGTGCAGCCTCAACCAAATCATGGAAGGCAACAATCTACAAGTATTAAAAGGTCAAGTGATGAAAACGCTAAACGAGGAAAAGAAAAACGTGTACATCAATCTATAAAAGATAGATGTTATTCCTTAATTGATTATGGTGCTACACACTCGTTTATGTCATCCACATTTCTAGACAAGATATATAACTCACCAATGATAGTTTTACCAAGGAGAGAACAGTTTCAAAAGAACCCCTATAGAATGATACTAGTATAATTGAAGAAATTCAAGTCACACCTGGAGTAGTTAGCAAGAAAGGGCTTTGTACGCCCTATCTACTCGACTTGGGGTGCTCCAATTTTATTTGTTAAGTATGGTTTGGTGAGAATTTGAATTGAGTACGGAGAATTGAAAATTTTGATGATAAAGAACAACTAAACACTATTATGGATCGATTAATTGTTTGATCAAATTGAACGGAAGAGTATTCTCAAAAATCAATTTGTGATCTGGATATTATCAATTGAAATTCAAGGCAAAAGATGTTCCTAAAACTACATTTAGAATAAGGTATGGATGTAACAACCCTCGTTATTGTCATTATGATTTTAAAATGAAAGTGTTTTGAAATCTGTTATTTACGAATAGGCTTAGAGTTTTTGGAGATTAGGTCACATCTTATCACGAATTAGCGTTTATAACCTTCGTAAGAGTTAAATTAGACTCTTAGAGTGATTTGTTGCCGTTAGAATCACCCAATTCAGAGTTACGTAGAAAAAGTTATGGGCGTCGCAAGTTCGGTCGACACAACGAACGAGCGGTCGACATAAGTCAATCTCGGGAAACAAGTTCGGTCGACACAACGAACGAGCGGTCGACATAAGTCACT
>QAOC01044330.1:60498-111966 GCA_003255005.1 Begonia fuchsioides
TTACTGAGCTTTAGGCTCATAGTTTAGGCTTTGCAATGTAGGAAATGTAATGGAAGGAAAAGGTGCTTACGACTGAAGAAGAAGTTAGAGCAGAAGGGTGTTCGAATGATATAGTTTATTGAGCAATGACTGACGGGGAGTGATGTATGACACACACAGACATTTTATAAAAATGTTTTGAGTATTTTGAAGATGTAATTAAATGTATACCCTTATTTTCGTGTGATGGATTTTAAAGTATTTTAGAGTGAATGTATTTTGAACTATAGTCTTCCGCTGTAAGTATATGTGATTAAAAGCTTATGTATTTTGTTTAGAGGTGGAATTCAAATGTAATGTTTTATTATTTTACAGTTTCCTTGTAAACTGTTTTATGAGTTAAGAATAGTTTTCAGAAAATAAAGTAAAAAGTTTTCCACCAAAGTAATGTAAGTAAGTAAATAAGTAAGTAAGAACAGTAACGGACCGGTTCTCAGGCTGCCCGCGAGTAAGCAAAGTAAGTAAAGTCATGTAATGTAAAGTAAGTAAGCAAGTGAGGTAAGGCAGAAAGCGGCGTCTTGGGAATCGGGTCGTTACAATGGACTATATGAATTCCTGGTAATGTCATTTGTTTTAACAAATGCCCCATGTTTTATGGATTTAATGAACTGTGTGTTCTTAGATTATTTGGATAAATTTGTCATAGTTTGTATAGATGATATTCTCATTTACTTACTAACAATAGAAGAGCACGAAAAACATTTAAACATTGTATCGCTTACTCTAAAAGAATACAAAATGTATGCAAAATTTTTAAAGTATAAATTCACACTTCATTGGGTAAATTTCCTTGGACATGTCATAACTAAGGAAGACATTGATGTCCCCTACAAAGATACAAACTTTATTGGATTGACCATAGCCTAAATATTTTGGTGAGATACGTAGTTTCCTTTGGTCAGCTAGGTACTATGGCAGATTCATTAACGAGTTTTGAAAAAATAGCAACTTCATTGACCCATTTGACAAAGAAGGATATCAAATTCAGGTGGTCATAAGGTTGTAAAAGAAGTTTTCAAACGTTGATGTATAAGTTGACTACAGCTCTTATTTTAGCTCTCCCGATCAAAGACGGTTTAGTATTTATTGTGATGCTTCAAAAATCAGATTATGGTGGATAGTAATGGAAGAAAGAAATGTGATTGCTTATGCATTAAGGCAATTAAATGTTATAAACAGAATTATCCTAGACACAATCTGGAATTGGCTGCTTTAATTTTTTGTATTAAAAATCTAGAGATATTATCTTGATTTAAAATTAGTTCAAATATATTTAGATCATAAGAGTTTGAAGTACATTTTCACGCAAAAAGAACTATATAAGCAACAACTAAAGTCGTTAGAATTTGTAAAAGAATATTACTTTGCGGTTAAATAACACCTAGGAACGGCTAATACTGTTGTTGATGCACTTGGCATATTATCTACCTCTAAACAATTAATACATCAGCCTGCTGTGACACTGCTATTGGAGATGGAAAATTTTGAATTAGAGTTTTGTCTAGACTTTAAATTCATATCAAAATTCTTGAAGAGTTTGCGTAAATAAATAAGTACAAGTTTAAATTTCAGTAGGGCATATAGTCTTTATATTGATGGACAAATGGAAAGAACCATCTAAACCATGGAGGATATCCTAAGAGCATATGTTTTAAATTTCAATGTTGAATCGAATAAGATGCTACCATTGGGAGAATTCACTTACGACAACTACCAAGCTACAATTTTTACACTCTATGAAGCTCTATAGGGTAAAAAATGTCAATATTCCCTTTGTTGGGATGAAGTAGGAGGACGAAAGATGCTAGGCCCTCTAATTGTACAACGTATGGTTAATAAAGTTAAGGTGATTGAAGATAAGATCAAAATAGCACAAAGTCATCAAAAGAGCTACGCAGACCAACAAAGGAGAGAGCTTGAATTTGAGGAAGGAGATGGAGTGTTCTTGAAGGTTTCTCCATTTGTAGGAGAATTAAGATCTTGTAGGAACGGTAAACTTTGCCCAAGATTTGTTGGTCCATTTTTTATAAAGAAGAAAATTGGAAAGGGGTCGTATAAATAGAAATTATCACTCTCAATGACTGTTGTACACAATGTATTTAATGTATCAATGTTGAGGAAATGCTCCAGAGATCCAACTCAAGTTGTACAAAGAAAAGAAATTGAAACTCAACCATCATTGGAGTATTCAGAACAACCAGTTTTAAGTTTAAATTTTAAGACCAAAGAGCTTAGAAATAAGAAAATCTCCTCACTAAAAGTTTTTTGGAGTTATGAGCAAGTGGATTTGGAAACTAGGAAAAGAGAAGATTGAGCCATTAAATTTCTCTCATTCACATATGTTTTCTCTCTAGTTTAAGGAACCTAAGTGAATCCCATTTGGAGTTGAAGGTGCCCTTGAAAAAGTAGTGCACTCAAATGGTGTTTTTCGTGCTCTTTAGAAGGTCATAAATGGAAAATGTAAGAAACCCACGCAATAAAAGTTTTTATCAAATTTTTTCTGCTTCAAGGGATCAATTCTTTTTTTAGAAAGATAAGATAGTTGTTCAATACGATTCAGATCAATTGATTATGCAGGAAATTACTATATACATAATTGTAAAGATAGGCAAAGATGGCTAGTTCTAGATATTTTTTATCTTTAGTTTAAAAACGTATTTAAGATTATATTGAATGAAAAGATAGGTCTATAACAATGAAAGTATCACTTAGATTTCCTATTCACTTAGTAATTAAATTTTTTAGGCATTATCATTGATTCACCCCAACACTTAAAGAGGAACATCTCTTCGAGGTTGCAACTTATTTTTCCTTGTACTTGCAAATCTTTCTTTCCTTTTGTGATTCTAAAATCAATCTCTAGACTCAAATATCACCTTGGTTTTGCTTTTGATTTGATCAAGGGTGTGTACAAAGTGAAACATAAAAGCCCAAACATATTTTAAAGCAATGGAGGATTGAAGAATATGAAAGTGTATGATACTTTCCATAAATAATGTTGACCTTGGAGCATTAATAGGCCAATTCAACAATCATCCAACTCTAATTTAAATATTTTATTGTCATTAGATTTTAGCTGACTTCAAGGCCTTTTTGGAACGAGTTAGATGGTAAAATTCAGATAACATTTGCACCTTCAAATATGCATGTTACTGAGATATAATTGCATAAAAAAATCCTTTACGGGCCCAAAAAGTAAATCCAAAAATTAAATTATGTTACTATTTTAGTAGGTTTCTTAGTTGCTATTTTATTATTTAGGTTAAGTTTCCTGATGTCTTTAATTTGTTTGCAAATTACTAGTTGTTTCGTAATTACTTTAGGTCATGTTTAGGAAAGGGTTTAGCCTAGTTAAAGGCATCCAATTTATTGCAATAGATATAAAAACTTTATGATTAATTCACCTAGAGTGCTTAGAGAATTTTCTCTTTGGTTATTTGCGAAGAACTCAATCTTCTTTAAATTAGTTCTTGAAAGATTATCTTAAGAGCATTGGTTCTTACCGATAAGCTTGATCTTGGGTCAAGTTTCTCGTGTTTATTTTAGAGGCAATTTAGGTATCTTTTTTTGCAAGTCTCTAGCTTAAGAAACATGTGGTTCTCATCATTAGAAGAGGGGTATACTTTTCATGTTGTTTGATTTTTTATTTAGCTTTCCTACACTTGATACATTTATCACAAATTACTTGCACATCATGTCTAATTTTTATCTAGTAGAAATGCTCCCATAAAACATCTAAAATTTGGTCACTCCCAAGTGTTCCATCAATCTTCCCACATGAGTTCCTCTAACATATAGTTCTCTCAAAGAACATTGACGAACACAAAGCTTATCTTTTTTAAACAAATAACCATCATATCTATAATAATCTATATATGTAATCTTTTCACACAATTTCCCAATTTCACCAAAATCTAAATCTACTGTATATAATTCTTTAATTAATTCAAACACAAGCAAATTAGATTGAAAGGAAGTTAAAAGTATGTTCCTTCGAGATATCAGCGACCAAATTTTCCTTACCTTTCTTATAGTTGATGTATACGGAAAGGTTTCAATAAACCCCATTTACTTTGTGTGCTTTTGTTGTAGTCTACCTTGTGACTTCAAATGCTTCAATCTTTCATGTCAAAGTGAATGATGAATTCTTTTGGCCACAAATAATGTTGCCATGTTTGTAGAGTCATAAGTCATACAACTCCTTGTCATATGTTGAATAATTTAAAGAAGCTTCACTAAGATTTTCAAAAAATTAATCAATTGACTTAGAATCCGGGGTCAAAATATCAAAATTACCATTTTCGTATGCATCACATTTAATCTAAAATATTTTGTTAAAATTAGGTAGCACAAGTAGTGATGAACTAGTAAGTTTATCTTTTCGAAGATTAAAAGGCCTCTTCATGTACTTTGGTTCATTTAAATTCAGCATCATTTTTAACAAGATCATTAAAATGTGCCGCAAAATACTAAAATTATCTTTTTCAGATGCATCACATTTAATCTCAAATAATTCATCAAAATTAGATAACAAAAGTAATGATTCACTAGTAAGTTTATCTTTTAGAAGATTAAAAGGCCTCTTCATGTACTTTGGTTCATTTAAATTCAACATCATTTTTAACAAGATCATTCAAATGTGCCACAATAGTACAAAAATCCCTAACAAGCTTTCTATAGAAACTTGTCAATCCATGAAAACTCTTAACCTCACTTGTATTCTTTGGCCTTGGCATCTCTTGAATCGCCTAGACTTTTTCTTGATCCATTGAAACTTCTTTTGATAAAAATAACCAACAAATACTACCATAGAGTTTATGAATCCATGCAAAAAGTGCACTATTCAAGTTAGCACAGAGTTGATTTTCCTGCGAAGCAACAAGTATTATGACCTTTACGGATATGAGTGATCAATGATCGATTGCAGAATATAAAATTTAATGATAGACCCAAAGTCAACGAATGTTTAAACCTTAGCTTAGAAAAGCTTAAGACATGAAACAACAACTCGACTGAGAATCTTGGATAGAGAATACGCCACAAACTAAGGAATTATTTTTTATAAGCACGAAATGACGATGTTGGAGGTGCAATTAGAGATTAAACAACACGTTGAAACAAGCTAGTATCTCTCACAATATCATTCTCAATGTAAATTTCAAGTTGATTTTCAAATGGTAAATCGTGTACGTATTTATAGTACGGTAAAAAAAGAAATAAAAATGTGAACTTTATAACATTCGGTTGAAAAAACCTCATAGTTGTAAAACATATAAAAAAACCATGGGATGATTAACGACACCCAACAACTGTGTAGGCTAGGAGTGAACCGGTGGTCCACCCCCCAGTTAAGCCCCTTGCCCGAGAAAAGTAATATTCGTGGGTCAAGCCCTGGCCTCAAGGGTAGGGAGCACCTAGTGGGGGTAATCCCCTAGGTTGACAAGGGCTTCAGAAGTGTATAAATTTATAGTGATCATGGTTCAAAAAAATCTCAATGAGTCTTTTAACAATGTTATTCTCTTGGCGAGAGACAAACCTATAGTGACTAGGTTGGAAATGATTAGAAAATCTATAATGCTACGTATAGTGAAATGCAAAAGATAGATGAAAGGATCTATTGATACCCTTTGCCCTATATTATGGGGAAATTTTAAGGAACTACTTAAATTCTCATGTAACTCCAGTGATGCTTTTGTCGGCAATCACATGTTTGAGGTAATTGATGGAAATGAGATAAGTATATCGTGTGTACATGTTATTCCATAGGATATTGTGCATTTTATGCTCTTGTCTATAGATGACTATGTTCATCCATTCTTCCACTAATCAACTTATTTGAGTCAGTACTCGTACAATATTTTCCCAATCGCTGCACACTTTATGTGTTTGGTCATGGATGGCATGGGCCATGGGCCGGCTTAAAACTCTACGCCTTAGGCCCAAACTGGTACACCAAAGAAAAGGAGAATAAAAGAAGTTGACGAGTCACGTGCCCCAACCTCAACATCGGTTAGCCAGCAAGGTAGTAAAATGCATTGTGACATGTGGTCTCAAGCAGGATAAAATAGTAGATCATCTGATTGATGACTATCGACATCTACAATAGGCGGCAGGGAACATGTTGATGATGACAAGTTTATGGGTATCAACATCCATACGTAAGAGTGTAAAACAATCAAGCCTACTAAAGCACCCAAACCTCAACGTCAACATTGTTTCTGGCCCTTGTCGACTAGAAGTGGACGTAATTAAATGGTTTATGTACTTTACTACCACTCTCATGTATGCATGTTCTGTAACACCCTTGCTTTTTGTGTATGCTACAATGATCTTGTGATTTAGTTTTCATGGTACGGTAAATTAGAAGTTGTGATCGATGAAGGGAAAAAAAATTGTTATGTTTATCAAGGGTTTGAAGGAAAGTTAGAATAAATAAA
This sequence comes from Begonia fuchsioides, assembly GCA_003255005.1. Lineage (NCBI taxonomy): Eukaryota > Viridiplantae > Streptophyta > Magnoliopsida > Cucurbitales > Begoniaceae > Begonia > Begonia fuchsioides. The sequence continues at coordinate 66,975 of QAOC01044330.1, forward strand.
ACTCTCAATCATAAGATTAACCTAAGTTAATTAGTGATTATTAGAATGGACACATCCTACTTGAATGGACACGTCATGCTTTCCTCCCCCTCCACCTTAATTTTTTGTGTAAAAATAAGATAAATCAAAATATTATTATTAAAGTTAAATAAATATCATTGGTGAATTTAGGGAGCAGCTTAAGTCGGGTGGAATAAGGAGAAAACACCTCATGCTTTCTCCACCTCCTCCTTATTTTTTTATGAAGAGGGTTTCCAATAAGATGGGGAAAACCACGAAATTCATCTCTTTCTCTCAAGTTCTCTCTAGTTTTGTAGGAGAAAAGTGAAGATTTCAAGATAGTTGAAGTGTGTGAGGGTATTTAGTGCATAAAAGTGTGATTTAGTGCACTATCGAAGCAAGAAAAGAGGAAAATAGGGAAGCCACGAATTTGGAAACTATGGTTCAAGTTTTCTTTCCTTTAAGGTATCAATTCTTACCCTATATTGATATCTAAGTGCTTGGGTTTGTTCAGAATGGTTGCTAGTGCATGAATTTTAAAGTTGTATCAAGATTTCCCAATTTCGGACAAATCTGCACAGTTTTAGAATTGCAATTATTACAAGGTTTTCAAGTGGTAATTTGATTTTACTCTCTTTAGATGACTTAAATTAGACATCTTCACAAAAGTTATGATACTTGATCATCGTAATTGGACTTGTGTATCTCAAGTTATAGTTGTTGAAAGTTACTGCAAAATAGGGTTTATCCGAGATTGCCCACTCAATTTTCTTTTATGTATTAAGGTAACCAATTGATAAGTGTTGAAGATTAAGGGATTAAGTGATCAAATTAAAGCTAAGGACTTCGAGTAAGTAACTCTGAATGTCTTTGGCCCAATTGGGACTACAATACAAAGAATAGACGTTATGGATTATGATTTGAATTGATTAGGTGCTAGATTAAGTATGGATAATATTATGTTGGGGTGTATTGCACAATACACCGACCCAAACTCTTGGGATTATTTGTGTGCTTGTTTGCAATTGTTTGATGATTTATATGTTAAATTAAATTTAATATTATCATTATAGGTTATATGAATGTTGTATGTCATGCATATGTACAATTGATCATGCATCATGTTTTATGAAAAGAATGAAAATGTTTTACATGCAAGATTTTTATGATAATTCAACCAGATATTGTGGAGGGAGTAGAGTAAGGCTGTCTTGAGGGAGGCCATACGGTGCCAATTCTCTATTCTGTAATCTTCAATATTAGATATATAAAGCATGTAAGTATCAAGCTATGGGTGGGATGGAATGAGCTGTCTTTTGGATCGGTGCTCATGAACTGTCCTAAATGGACCAAATGGTGTTCATTCTTCCCATGAAGAAGGCCAAAATGTGCTTTTCCGTCCCTGTATGTTGTGACGCCCACACCAAAGTAAAAGTATCAAGAAATCAAATGAAATGAAAATGGAACATGTTTTAAGAAATGCATATTCATGTAGGCATTAAGGAATCATGAACTGTTATTTACTGAGCCTTAAGCTCAATAGATTAAGCTTTGTCTTGTAGGTGATGAGATTAGTGGCGAGGAGATTTTTTCTTATCATTGATACAATGTGGTGGAGGAGGTATGGTCGGTGCTGATGCTTGGATCATTAGGTGACGACCGGTGGGAGATGTATTTTGATGTTTAGTGTTTTCAAAAAATATTTTCAAATATGTAATGTAACCTTATGTTTTGAACAAATACAATGATTGATTAAGAAATTTTATATGGTTAATTGATGTTCTTATGGAATGGATTTAACTATCATTAAGTCTTCCGCTGTAGTTTTTATAAAATATGTTAAAATAGTTTTTTCTTATACATAAAAAGCAAGTATGAAAATGGGATGTGACAAGTATGGTATCCGGGCCCACCAGGTTTAAAAATCGGTTTTGTAGACTACTTAACGATACAAGCATCACACGGGAATACTTCACTTACGGTAAGTATTGTTTGATATGAAATGTTTAATTGTGTGTATATGCATTGTATGTGATAATGTTAGGATTAGCTGAAATCATGCCAAGAGGAAGAAGACCTGCTAATGAGGGCACTAGTAGTGGAGATGTGGTTGACAAGTTAGTGCATATGATTGGTAGACAATTTGAGTACTTGGAAGATTATAGGATAAAGGATGCACAAGGAGGTGATCGAAGGAATAATCAAGGAGAAATGAGTTGTGAAAGATTTCTTCGTCTTCACCCACCATGTTTTAATGGTCAGTCAGCGGATCCAACATATTCCGAGGAATGGGTTCGAAAGTTAGAAGATCTATTTGAGTATGCCAAAATAGAAGGTGGGGATAGAGTAACATGTGATGTGTTTATGTTAGAGAATGATGCCCGGTTTTTGTGGGATAGAATAAAGGCAACTACCAATGTGAAGGAAATGACTTTGGAGCAATTTAAGACAATATTCAACAATAAGTATTTTAGTAAAGCAGTGCGTACATCGAAGATGGTTGAGTTTATTCAGTTAAGACAAATCGGGATGGTAGCTGAATACATATGGCAGTTTGAAGCACTATCCAAGTTTGCTCCACACTTGGTTGCTAATGATGAACTAAAAGTATACCAATTTACTCAAGGATTGGAGATAGGGATATATCGAGGAGTAAAGATATCAGGTACGGAGAACGTAACATATGCCAGTGTGGTAACTAAAGCGTTAGAGATTGAGGAGGCCGAGGTAAAATTTCAAAAGCAAAGGGAATCTCAAAGGCGGTTCTTCAAACCGGTTCAACCTCAACAAGATAAAGTATGGCAACAATCAAGAGGCACGAAGAGGCCGAATGAAGATAAGTTTGATGCAAATAAAGGAAAGCGAATTCAAGATTCTACTCAAACCAAATTGTGCTCGAAGTGTGGAAAAATGCATTTTGGAGAATGTGTAGCAGGCACTGGACGTTGTTTTAAGTGCAAAGAGATTGATCACATGGTTAGAGATTGTCCCCAAGTAAAGAAAGAGCAACCTAAGGCAAATCCGAGAGTGTTTTCTATGATTGAACCTGAAGATGTGGATCAACCAGTTGTGGTATCAGGTACTATTTTGATTAATAGTGTGTCTGCATATGTGTTGATTGATTCTGGTGCTACACATTCATTTATATCATCTGCGTTTGTGGTTAAATTAGATTGTTCACCAATGGTAGCTGGGCATTTTTCTGATGTGATGTTACCTTCTGGAGAACAATTGCATTTGAATTATATATTACTTGATTGCGTGGTTTCTGTAAGTGGTCGTAGTTTGTATGGGGACTTCATAGTAATGGATATGAGAGGATACGACGTTATATTAGGAATGGACTGGCTCTTTCGACATTTTGCCACTATCAATTGTCGAACTAGAGTGGTTAGTTTCAAGCCGCCCAATGTGGAAGAGTATTCCTTTCAAGCTATATGATATGGTCAAAGTATGTCTATGGTTTTGTTTATTAAAGCTCAACAATTATTAGAGACTGGATGTGAAGGCTTTCTAGCAAGCATTACTAATGTGCAAAAGCAGCCTAAAAAGACATTGCACGATATTTTGGTGATTAAGGAATTTCCTGAGATATTCTTGGATGACCTTCTAGGTTTGCCACCATATCGCGAGATTGAATTGGTATTGATGTTTATCCTGGAGCAGAACCAGTATCAAAGAACCCGTACAAAATGGCTCCAATGGAACTAAAGGAACTAAAGAAACAACTAGAAGATTTAATTAACAAAGGTTTTGTACGTCCGAGTTTTTCACCATGAGGAGCTTCAGTCCTATTTTTTAAGAAGAAGGACGGATCATTAAGGATGTGCATTGATTATCGGGAGTTAAATAAGTTGACGATAAAGAACAAACACCCATTGCCAAGAATTGATGATTTATTCGACCAATTACAAGGTGCATGTGAGTTCTCAAAGATTGATTTAAGGTCTGGATATTATCAATTGAAGGTCAAGGCAGAAGATATTCCTAAAACGACATTCCGAACAAGATATGGACATTATGAATTTCTAGTTATGTCTTTTGGCTTGAATAACGCACCGGAAGCCTTTATGGATTTAATGAATCATGGATTCAGGGAATTCTTGGATAAATTTGTGATCGTCTTTATTGACGACATATTAATTTTGTCACGCCCCGAAGTAGGGCCTGGCAGAAACGCCAGGTCAAAGAACCAAATCCACCTCGGCAGATTCAGAAGTCTAACCCAAAGGCTATATTTAAACTTGCGAAAGATTCACTTAACCAAAATACCCCAGGTCTATCCATCCAAAATGTTATAAGTCATAGCATAAATAAATCGTTAATACAACCAAATCGAAAGAAATATATTCAATAGTGTTCACTCTCAAATCCTTACCAGTTACAACAAAGGAAAATATTAAAGAGATTATTCCAAGAAATCTCTACCAGTTCCAAAGTCGACTGCTAGCCTGGTAAAAAATATTGTCGATTGGGTGAGTGACAAACTCGTAAGTTACCTATATTTAATGCATTCCGGTTAAAACTTAGATTTTAACCTTTTTCCCCAAAGACCGCGATCTATTCTACATGATGCATATATTTTGAAATTCATTCAAAACCATGCATATTTCCATTTCAAATCCCGGCTCCGCAAGCCCAATAAAAACAAATCTTTTCCCCTTGGGAAAAACCCGGCCCATCGGGCCCCTGTGAGGTATTTAGAAAACTCGTCACATACGTAGGTGACTATACTACAAAATACCCTCACAGCCATATCAAACATCAAATACCTGTGAAAAATGAGTGTCACACAAGGACCACTCCGGCACACCACAGAAAGATGGGCAAACGGCTCACCATCTCATGAGACAAAAAAGAAATCTCGGTGCCAGTCCTCCTGGGTACCATCCATTACCACCCGGATCAAACCACAGTTGCCTCAGCCAACTGCCATCCTAAGGCCTCCAGGTAAGGTGTACCCGACCTATGCTACCGTAACCCTGCACGCATGCAGTAACCCTGGCCAGGTTTAGGGGAGTTTAAGGTGCCCCAGGGAACGCGTCATCACCGCCCCGTCACCATCCCATATCACATCATGTGATATGACAAAGGTCGACCCTACCAACTCTGACGAATGGGGTCGGTCACCTGACCAACCCTACCAAATCCGACAAATGGGGCCGACCGGCCGACCGACCCTACCAACTCCGACGAATGGGGTCGATCCTCTGACCAACGCTACCAACTCCGACGAATGGGGCCGATCGTTTCAAACAAAATCCACATTTATAAAACCAAATCCAGTTTTTAAATAAACGTGGAAATCCAAAACACAATTCAATATTCATTTCCATCCAGATAGGCAAACAGATAAAATATCAATCTTTTAAATCATGCTAATGAGCAATATAAACCAAGCCCTATCTGGATCATAAACATATGCAGTTTAAATCATTCAAATTAAACTACATATTAATACTTTAAAACTGACGTGCGTCACGTCGTTTTGGGTGTCAACCACCAAAATATGGTTATTATTAACTTCAAACCATGCATCTAGAATTAATGTAGAAAACACAAATAACTTACCTCCTTTTACGGGCGTTTTCCCTTTCTTTTTCCTTTTCTCGGGCTCCGGGCTCGGTTCAATTTCGTAGAACTCCTCTGAAATATTCCAATAGTAAGATTTGAAAAACCGAAATCAAAAACTCCGAATCTCGGTTTTTCTCAGATCTACTCCAAAATACGGACTTACCTTTGAAACCGCTTTAAAGGATTGCTCCTCTCTTCGGTGCGGATGTTTTGATACTTTGATCTTGTTGAACGGTCGCCGTTGCCGACGATTCCTTTTTCTCCTTTTTCTCTCAGTTTTTCGGAGTCGGGGATTACAGAAGAAGAAGATAACTCTTCTTCTTTTAACCTTTCAATTAATATAATAATAATATTATATTATATAATATAATATAATATTATTAAAACATTATATTTATTTCGCGTAACGTTTTTTATTTCTCGATCGATTTCCGTCGTTTCACTAAAATCCCGACACGTTCATGTGTCCACTTATTTCGTAAAATTGACTTTTACGTTACATTCGAAAATCGTAGCTCGATTTTGTCCTGAGATACCCCAATTTATTTAGTTTGACTAAGTCATCGCACGTGGCATATACGAAAAATTTACGTTCCGCATACGACAATTGATTAGTCAAACTTGGCGAAAAATTTTCCTTGAAATTCGGGATTTAAAATTTCGGGTTATTACAAATTTATTCTCCATCGGATGAGAAGCACATAGAACACTTCAAGGCTGTATTGTCTACACTGAAACTTCATAAGTTATATGCCAAGTTTTCTAAATGTGAATTTTGGCTTCATAAAGTTAATTTCCTTGGACATGTTATATCCAAAGAAGGTATTTCTGTTGATCCATAAAAGATACAAGCTGTTATGGATTGCAAGCGAAGAATGTTGGAGAAGTACGGAGTTTCCTCGACTTAGCTTGGTAATACCGAAGATTTATAGAAGGATTTTAAAAGATTGCTATTCCATTAACCAGATTAACAAGAAAGAATATGAAGTTATGGTGGTCCAAGGAATGTGAACAAAGTTTTCACGAATTAAAGCAAAGGTTGACAACAGCTCCAATTTTGTCTATTCCAATAAAAGAAAGAAGATATAGTATCTATTGTGATCTTCTAAGATTGGATTGGGCTGTGTTCTAATGCAAGAAGGAAAGGTGATCGCCTATGCTTCGAGACAATTGAAAAACTACGAGCAGAATCATCCTACGCATGATCTTGAATTAGCGGCAATAGTTTTTTCCTTAAAGATTTGGAGACATTATCTTTATGGTCACCAATGTGAGATATTCTCCGACCATAAAAGTTTGAAGTATTTGTTTACACAAAAGGATTTACATATGAGGCAACGGCGATGGCTTGAGTTCGTGAAGGATTATGATTTTGAAATTAAGTATCATCTTGGAAAAGAAAATGTTGTAGCCGATGCTCTAAGTAGAAAGACAAGGTCGGTGCAATCTGTATTGTCGGCAGTTTCAATGAAACTTCAAGAAGAGATGGATAGATTTGAGGTTGAAGTAGTGTCGGATTTGAGTTCTACTCTTATGGCATTAACAATCACGTCGACAATTTTTGAGAGAATTAAAGAAGCTCAACAAGGTGATCTTATGTATAAACGGTAGAAGTTGGGCAAGGAGTCGGTTTCTTCCGAACTACATTGCTCAAATGATGGTATATTAAAGTATAGAAACTGATGGTATGTTCCAAAAGTGTACGAGTTACGAAGAAACATATTGACAGAAGCTCATTCATCTATGTTCTCAATACATCCCGAAAGTACAAAGATGTATCATGATTTGAGGCAACAATTTTGGTGGCCAGGTATAAAAGAGAACATAGTAAAACATGTGGAGTTGTGTTATGTATATCAACAAGTCAAGGTTGAACATCAAAGACCAGTCGGGACATTGCAATGTTTACCGATTCCGGAGTAGAAATGGGAACATATCACAATGGATTTTGTTGTGGGATTACCGAAAACAATAAAAGGCCATGATGTCATTTGGGTGATTATTGATAGGCTTACAAAGTCTACCCACTTCTTACAGGTAAAGATGTCTTTCACAATGGACAAGTATGCAAAGTTATATGTTAAAGAGATAATAAGATTGCACGAAATTTCGGTTTCTATTACTTCAGATAGAGACCCCAGATTTACATCAAAGTTTTGGAAAAACTTGCAAAAGGCAATGTTGACAAGTTTGAATTTTAGTACAGCTTTTCATCCTCAAACCGATAGCCAAACCGAAAGGACAATTCAAATATTAGAAGACATGTTGAGAGCATGTGTTTTAGAATTCCAAGTGACATGGAGTAAGTTATTACCATTAGTGGAATTCACGTATAATAATAGTTATCAAGCTACGATTGGTATGGCACCATATGAGGCATTGTACGGGAGGAAATGTAGGTCGCCTCTATATTGGAATGAAGTCAGTGAGGCTCAATTATATGGTCCCGAGATTTTGCAGCAAACTATAGAGCAAGTGAGAGTAATTCAGGAAAGGATCAAAACGTCACAAAGTCGTCAAAAAAGTTATGCTGACCAACGAAGAAGGGATTTGGAGTTTGAGAAAGGTGATGAAGTTTTCCTTAAAGTTTCTCCATTCAAATGAGTAAGATGGTTCAGTAAAAAGGGAAAGCTCACTCCAAGGTTCATCGATAGTCATGGACTATGGAAGGAGTGCATAATGTATTTCACATTTCAATGTTACGAAAGTTTATGCGCGATCCAAATCAAGTAGTTGAACCAAGTAGCATCGAAGTGGAACCAAATTTAACATATAAAGAGAAGCCGATAAAGATTTTAGACCCCAGAATAAAAAAAATTGAGAAATAAGCAAGTTCCACTAGTCAAAGTATTGTGGAAAAACTACTTTATGGGAGAAACTACCAGGGAAAGACAACAAGATATGAAGAAGAAATATCCTGAGTTGTTTGACATGTAATTTTGAGGAAAAAATTTTAAGTAAGGAGGGTGGATTGTAACACCCTTGCTTTTTGTGTATGGTACAATGATCTTGTGATTTAGTTTTGATGGTACGGTAAATTAGAAGTTTTGATCGATTAAGGGAAAAAAATTGTTACGTTTATGAAGGGTTTGAAGAAAGTTAGAATAAATAAAACTCTCAATCATAAGATTAACCTAAGTTAATTAGTGATTATTAGAACACACACCTCCTACTTGAATAGACACGTCATGCTTTCCTTTACCTTCAGCTTAATTTTCTGTGTAAAAATAATATAAATCAAAATATTATTATTAAAGTTAATAAATATCATTGATGAATTTGGGGAGTAACTTAAGTGGGGTGGAATGAGGAGAAAACAACTCATGCTTTCTCCACCTCCTCCTTAGTTTTTTTATGAAGAGGGTTTCCAATCAGATGGGGAAAACCACAAAATTCATCTCCTTCTCTCAAGTTCTCTCTAGTTTTGTAGGAGAAATTGAAGATTTAAGGATAGTTGAAGTGTGTGAGGGTATGTAGTGCATAAAAGTGATATTTAGTGCACTATTGAAGCAAGAAAAGAGGAAAACGGGGAAGCCACGAATTTGGAAACTTTGGTTCAAGTTTTCTTTTCACTAAGGTATCAATTCTTACCCTATATTGATATCTAAGTCAGAATGGTTGCTAGTGCATGAATTTTAAAGTTGTATCAAGATTTCCAAATTTCAGACAAATCTGCACAGTTTTAGACTTTGAATTATTACAAGGTTTTCGAGTGGTAATTTGATTTTACTCTCTTCAGATGAATTAACGAAGACATCTTCAAAAATGTTATGATACTTGAATCATCGTAATTGGACATGTGTATCTCAAGTTATAATTGTTGGAAGTTACTGCAAAATAGGGTATATCCGAGATTGCTCACTCAATTTTCTTTTATGTATTAAGGTTACCAAGTGATAAGTGTTGAAGATTAAGGGATTAAGTGATCAACTTAAAGCTAAGGACTTCAAGTAAGTAACTCTGAATGTATTTGGCCCAAATGGGACTACAATACAAAGAGTAGACTTTATGGATTATGATTTGAATTGATTAGGTGCTAGATTAAGTATGGATAATATTCTGTTGGGGTGTATTGCACAATACACCAACAAAAACTCTTGGGATTGTTTGTGTGTTTTTTTGCAATTTTTTGATGATTTATATGTTAAGTTAAATCTAATATTATCATTATAGGTTATATGAATGTTGTATGTCATGCATATGTATAATTGATCATGCATCATGATTTATGAAAAGAACGAAAATGTTTTACATGCATGGTTTTTATGATAATACAACAAGATATTGTGGAGGGAGTAGAGTAAGGCTGTCTCGAGGGAGGCCATACGGTGTCAATCCTCTATTCTGTAATCTTCAATATTTGATATATAAAGCATGTAAGTATCAAGCTACGGGTGGGATGGAATGAGCTGTCTTACGGATCGGGCCATATGGTGCTAATGAACCGTCCTAAATGGACCAAATGGTGTTCATTCTTCCCATGAAGAAGATCAAATGGTGCTTTTCCCTCCCTGTACGTTGTGACGCCCACACCAAAGTAAAAGTATCAAGAAATCAAATGAAACGAAAATGGATCATGTTTTAAGAAATGCATATTCATTTAGGCATTAAGGAATCATGTATGGTTATTTACTAAGCCTTAAGCTCAATAGATTAAGCTTTGTGTTGTAGGTGATGAGATTAGTGTTGAGGAGGTTTTTCCTTATCATTGATACAACGTGGTGGAGGAGGTATGGCCGGTGCTGATGCTTGGATCGTTAAGTGACGACCGGTGGGAGATGTATTTTGATGTTTAGTGTTTTCAAAAAATGTTTTGAAATATGTAATGTTTAAAAGAGATTGACAATATATATTTATCAAATTTTGTAAATTAACCTTATGTTTTGAACGAATACAATGATTGATTAAGAAATTTTATATGGTTAATTGGTGTTCTTATGGAATGGATTTAACTATCGTTAAGTCTTTCGCTGTAGTTTTTATAAAATATGTTAAAATAGTATTTTCTTATACATAAAAAGCAAGTATGAACATGGGATGTTACATGTTCTTAATGGCATGATTATGAGTGACGTCTATTTATAAACATACCCTATACAAACGAGTAATGCAAAGATAAAAAAACATAGACATGTCCTACAAGATAAAAAAAACATGTCATTTATGCATAGAAGTACATAAAAAAATAATAAATAATACAAAATGTATCAAACATCCATGGGGAATGGAGGTGGAGGACGAGCTGGTGGAGGTGGATGCAGACCACTAATTTCAAGTGGGAAGCCCAAGAACAAATAAAGGGCGCAAGTTATCACGGTCAACTAAGAGTGGATGTTGTCTAAGCATGGACATGGTCGCCCTTGTTCTCTATTGTGTCCGGGTCAAAGCACGTACCCACATCCCATCCTCATTGACGTGTAAACATATACCCAACAGAATAGAAAATATGGGTTGTCAAAATTTGAGAGAAAACTATCATTCTTATCTTTCAAGGTGTAACACCCTTGCTTTTTGTGTATGGTACAATGATCTTGTGATTTAGTTTTGATGGTACGGTAAATTAGAAGTTGTGATCAATGAAGGAAAATTTTTTTTTACGTGTATGAAGGTTTTGAAGGAAAGTTAGAATAAATAAAACTCTCAATCATAAGATTAACCTAAGTTAATTAGTGATTATTAGAATGGATACCTCCTACTTGAATGGACACCTCACGCTTTCCTCCACCTCCACCTTAATTTTTTGTGTAAAAATAATATAAATCAAAATGTTATTATTAAAGTCAAATAAATATGATTGGTGAATTTAGGGAGCAACTTAAGTTGGGTGGAATGAGGAGAAAACACCTCATGCTTTCTCCACCTCCTCCTGAGTTTTTTTATGAAGAGGGTTTCAAATAAGATGGGGAAAGCCACGAAATTCATCTCCTTCTCTCAAGTTCTCTCTAATTTTGTAGGAGAAAAGTGAAGATTTAAGGGCGATTGAAGTGTGTGAGGGTATTTAGTGCATAAAAGTGAGATTTAGTGCACTATTGAAGCAAGAAAAGAGGAAAACAGGGAAGCCACGAATTTGGAAACTTTGGTGCAAGTTTTCTTTCCTTTAAGGTATCAATTCTTACCCTATATCGATATCTAAGTGCTTGGGTTGGTTCAAAATGGTTGCTAGTGCATGAATTTTAAAGTTATATCAAGATTTCCCAATTTCGGACAAAGCTGCAAAGTTTTAGAATTATAACTATTACAAGGTTTTCGATTGGTAATTTGATTTTACTCTCTTCATATTACATAAAGTCGACATCTTTACAAAATTTATGACACTTGAATCATCGTAATTGGACTTGTGTATCTCAAGTTATAGTTGTTGGAAGTTACTGCAAAACAAGGTATATCCGAGATTGCTCACTCAATTTTCTTTTATGTATTAAGGTTACCAAGTGATAAGTGTTAAAGATTAAAGGATTAAGTGAGCAACTTAAAGCTAAGGACTTCAAGTAAGTAACTCTGAATGTATTTGGCACAAATGGGACTACAATAGAAAGAGTAGACTTTATGGATTATGATTTGAATTGATTAGGTGCTAGATTAAGTATGGATAATATTCTGTTGGGGTGTATTGCACAATACACCAACAAAAACTCTTGGGATTGTTTGTGTGTTTTTTTGCAATTGTTTGATGATTTATATGTTAAGTTAAATTTAATATTATCATTATAGGTTATATGAATGTTGTATGTCATGCATATGTATAATTGATCATGCATCATGCTTTATGAAAAGAACGAAAATATTTTACATGCATGGTTTTTATGATAATACAACCAGATATTGTGGAGGGAGTAGAGTAAGGCTGTCTCGAGGGAGGCCATACGGTGTCAATTCTCTATTCTGTAATCTTCAATATTTGATATATAAAGCATGTAAGTATCAAGCTACGGGTGAGATGTAATGAGCTGTCTTACGGATCGGGCCATATGGTGCTAATGAACTGTCCTAAATGGACCAAATGGTGTTCATTGAGCTGCCCGTGAAGAAGATCAAATAGTGCTTTTCCCTCCCTGTACGTTGTGACGCCCACACCAAAGTAAAAGTATCAAGAAATCAAATGAAACGAAAATGGAACATGTTTAAGAAATGCATAGTCATGTAGGCATTAAGGAATCATGTATGGTTATTTACTGAGCCTTAAGCTCAATAGATTAAGCTTTGTGTTGTAGGTGATGAGATTAGTGTTGAGGAGGTTTTTCCTTATCATTGATACAACGTGGTGGAGGAGGTATGGCCGGTGCTTATGCTTGGATCGTTAAGTGACGATCGGTGGGAGATGTATTTTGATGTTTAGTGTTTTCAAAAAATGTTTCGAAATATGTAATGTTTAAAAGAGATTGACAATATATATTTATCAAAGTTTGTAAATTAACCTTATGTTTTGAACGAATACAATGATTGATTAAGAAATTTTATATGGTTAATTGGTGTTCTTATGGATTGGATTTAACTATCATTAAGTCTTCCGCTGTAGTTTTTATAAAATATGTTAAAATAGTATTTTCTTATACATAAAAAGCAGTTATGAAAATGGGATGTGACAAAAAGAATGGAAAAAAGGTAGAAAAAGAACTTCAAAGTTCTTTGAAACAATGAAGCTTTGAATCTTTAATCCCAACAAAAAGTCAATGGAGATTGAAAACGAAAGAAAGTTGATATTGAATATTGCACTCGTGAAAACAAAAGTCCATAATCAAATCTTTATAATACAATTGGGTTCATGCCTTTAAATAGACTCCAAAGTTATCTTAACAAAAACAACTAATTATGAAACAAAACGATTCAAGAAACTTCCTTAATTTGAAACTTTCCTAACATGAAAACTTTCCTAAATTGAGAAAAGAAAATTTTTCACATTTGAGAAAAAGGAAACTTTCCTAATTGTAAAATTTCCTAGTTTAAAAAAGGAAAGTTTACTTATTTGAAAAAGAAAACTAAATTAACTAAAATAGTAGTAAATATTCTTGGTGATCTTGAGCTAAGAATTGCCACTTAAAAACTTGAAACTCCAAGCTCTTGTTTGACTTAAGTGTTGCAATGTGTTCCCAAAAATTTTGAGAAGTTAGCTTTAAGGTAGATTTTATAAAGCTTGATTTTCCACTTATGCTTTATTATGAAGAAATTCACTATGATTTTGCTTGGAAAATTGCTGCATTTACTAGCTTTTCCAATAGAAATTGTACGAAAACCAACAAAATAGAAACTAATAAAATAGTTAAGAAAATCTTGTGGATAAATTGAATAGTGTTTGATCTTAGGCACATCATACTTTAGGGGTTGAAAAGGATTTGTCCTCAAATCCAATACTTGTATGAAATCTCCTGAAATGCCATAGTCTTCCCAAAGCTTAATTTTGTTTGGATTTTTTTTAATGGTTTCAAAAACATGATATACCCGTGTTTAGAACTATCTTAGAGTTCATCTCTTTTAGAAACCCTATGAAACTAAGCAAACTTTCTTGAAGATAAACATTCGACTTGTACTTAAACCTTCATTTATGTTTTTGCTTAAAAATTTCCATAACATAGTCAATGCCATACCTGAATGGTGAGAAGCAAAACTTCATTTTCAGATTCATGGATTAAAGGTTAAAATATTATCAAATAATTTTCAACAATAGGTAGAGAGTACTTGTTAATAACATGTGGATAACCACCAATGTCAAAAATTTGAAAGACCAACGCAAGCGTTTCATCAAAATTTATCACATAACCGAAACAATTTCTCTTACCCTTGTTTTAGGTGGACAAGAAGAAAGACCAATTGCAAGGAATTGGAGGCCCAATGATAAGGTCAAGAACCAAGAAAATGCATGAAGCGCTGTGTTGTTTAGAGGAAGAAATTGAAAAGAAAGAATCTATTCAACATCAGAATAAAATGCTTATTATGTTAAGTGTTTAAGAAGATATTGACATCATACAAGGTGGTCAAGCACACAAGCCCAAGAGCCCAAACCAAATAAAGATATTGAATGGACAAATGAAATAGGAAAGTACATGCAACTTTCCTTAAATCAAACTTTTACTTGACCAGCAAGAATATATTGGCAGATTAGACAAACTTTCCAAAGTTATTTTAAAACTTTTTCTTCATCAAAGTTGTAGCTGCTTTCAAGACCTTTTTGGAATGGGCTGGATCATAAAAATCAGATGTCATTTGCCTGGCAAAATACACAACTTACCAAAACAGAAGTGCCTTGCAACAATTCCGAAAATTCTTTCTTTTTATTTTATTAAGTTTCCTAATTACTTCCTATTTCCTAATTTACTTATTGTTAGTTTAGAAAGTGTGTAGCCTATTTAAAGGCATTTAAGCTATTGTAATAGGAGACAACTTTTATGATTAATTCACCTTGAGTGTTTTAGAGAGATTTTCTCTTTGGTTCTTTGCGAAGAACTCGATCTTCATCAAGTTAATTCTTGATAGATCAAATTTGATAGCTTTGGTTCTTACCGAGAAGTTCGGTCTGGGTCAAGCTCCTTGTTTGATAACTTAGGTTCCGTCGGCAAGGTTCGATTATGGTCAATTTCCTCGTACTTGATTCAAAGGCGATCCAGATATCTTTTTTCGCATTGTTGAAGAGTCACGGGTTTGATATACCGTGGTTCTCTTCAGTTATTCCTCAAAGTCTTTTCCTTAACAATTTAAATATAATCAGAAAACCTCGTTTCTTTTCACTCTCAAGTATAGTAAAGAGTTGCATTCCATTCAACCACAAGTGAAAGATTTTAGCATACATTTTCAACTTATGCAAATAGTAAAGTCATATTTAGTGAACTTTGATGTGCATCCTTTATTTTTCATGTAAACAAAGCAATGATATATAAATATGACTCTTTGGCTACATGCTTAGAGCTTTGGGCTTACAGTTTTGAGTGCTTGGCTCAGCGATTTCAGTTTAGGGCTTTGTGCTTATGACATAGGGCATTGGCATTTAGTCTTTAGAGATAAGGGCTTAACGCTTAGGCTTTGGGCTCTCGTTCAAGGTTTTTGGCTATTTGCTTAAGGCTTATGCCTTACAGCTTGCTGAGTGCTTTGGGTTTAGTGCTTTTGGTTACAGCATAAGACTTATGGTTTTTGGCTTTAAGATTAGGGCTTAAGGCTTAGGGCTCAAGGATTAAGGACTAGGTCACCCTTTTAAAAATTAGGGCTTAGGGCAGATGACATATGGCTTAGGGCCTATGGCTTAGAGTTTAGGGCTTATGGCTTAGGACTTAGTGCTTAGGACTCAATGCTTAAGGCTAAGGGCTTAGTCCTTAGTACATAGTGCTTACGGCTTAAGGGTTTTGTGCTTTGGGATTTTTGTCTAAAACTTTTGGCTTAGAGCTTAGGGCTAGGGCTTTGGCATAGGGGCTTCGGTCTTTTGGATTATGGCTAAAAATTTAATATTTAGGGTTTAGGGTTTATGGCTTAGGGGATAGGCTTTCTAGCTTAAGGCTTAGGGGATAGACTTTAGGGCTTAGGACTAAGGGCTTAGGGCTTTAGGCTTAGGGCTTATGACTCAATGATGAGGGCTTAAGTGCTTAGGGCATAGAGCTTAGGGCTTAAGGCATAGGGCTTAAGGCTTTGAGCTTAGGACCTAGTTCTGAGGTCTTATGGCTAAGCAACTAGGGCTTTGAGATTAGGCATTAGGTAGTTACCCTTAGGTTTTATGGGATTGGGCTTAGGTATTAGAGCTTTTGGCTTAAGTCTTAGTGCCTGTGTGTTTCGTCTTAGGGCTCGAGTTCTGTGCTTTACGCTTAGGGAGTATGGCTTTGGTTGTATCTTTAGGGCTTAAAGCTTAGATACTTGAGCCTTGGACTTTTGGCTTTTAATTTTTTTCATTGGAATTAGGGCTAAGAGCTTAAACCATAGGTTTAAAGGCTTAGTACCAAGGTCTTAGGGCTTAGGGATTAGAACTTACGCTTACGACTATAGGCTTATGGATTACAGTGTAGGGCGGATTAAGGCTTATGGCTTAGCGATTAGGACTTTGGGCTTCGAGCTATGAGGATTGGGCTTAGGGCTTAAGACTTGGGTTTCGAAATTAAGGATTACGGCTTTGGGCTAAGGACTTGGGTTAAGAAATTAAGGAATAGGGCTTTGGGCTTAAGGCTTTAGTCGTGAAGCTTTGATTTTGGGGAATCGAGCATTGAGTTTAGGGCTTACTCATTAGAACATAGGGCCAAAGGCTTAGGGCCTAGGGCTAAGGGATTAGGGCTAAGGGATTGGCCTTTGGAATTGGCCTTAGGCTTTATAGATTTGGGCTAAGGGCATAGAACTTAGGGCTTTGGGCTTCAACCTTAGTGTCTTGGACTTTATTCTGAGGGATTAGGGCATAGGGCTTATGACTTTGATCTAATTGCTTACGACTTAGGGCTAAGGGCTAGGCTTTTTGCTTAAGGAATACGGCCGAGGGCCTTATGCTTTAACCTTTGGGCTTAGAGCTTAGAGCTTTGGGTTTAATGCTTAGAGCATTTAGCTCTGTAATTTGAGTTTAGGGCTTTGAGCTAAGGGCTTATGGCTTAGGGCTTGAAGCTTTGAGTTTAGGGATTAAGGCTTAGGGCCTTAGGCTTTAGGGATTTAGGTTTAGGGCTTAAGGCATAAGGGTTTAGGCGTAAGACTTAAAACTTATGGCTTAGGGCATTTAGGTTTGTTAGTAAGACTTAGAACTTATTGCTTAGGCTTTAGGGCTTTTGGCCTTTTCCTAAGAGGGTATGGTTGAAAGCATGAGGCTTTTGGTTGATGGAGCTTTGGCCTTTGGGCTTGTGACTTCAGTGTAAGGCCTGAGGCTTAAGCCTTCCGAATTATTGCTTTAAGCTTTAGGTTTAGGCATTAGGCATAGGTCTTTGGGCTTTGGGCTCAGGGTTTACGGCTTAGAGTTTAGGGTTAAGAATTTAGAGATTACAAATTAGACCTTTGATTATGGCTTAGGACTTAGGGCTATTGCCTGAGGGATTGGGGCTAAGGCTTTTAGGCTTTGGGTTTTTGCTTCATATTTTTGGGATTTAGGTTTTTGCTTAGACTTAGGGCTAAGGGCTTAGAGCTTTGCATTTAGGGTTTTGGGTTAGGACATAGAGCTTTAGGCAATGGGCTATTGGCGTCTGGCTTATGATTTTGGTATTTGTGCTTAAGGCTCAGTGCTTTGGTTACTAGGCATAGGGCTTTGACCATTGGCTTTGGGCTTCTGGCTTTGGGCTTTGAACATTGGCTTTGGGCTTAGGGATTAGGGCTTAGAATTTTGGACTTAGGGTTATAGGCTTTTGGATTAGGCTTATGGTTTAATGTTTGGGGCTTATAGCTTATAGAATACAACTTAGGGTTTAGGGCATTTGGCTTAAAGCATATGTCTTAGAGGTTAGGGCTTAAGGATTATGGGTCACAACGTAGGGCTAAGGGCATCTGGTTTTGGTCTTTAGGCTTTGGGATTTTTTTCTAGGGCTTATGGCTTTAGACTTTTAGTTTAGAGATTTGTGCTTAGTGCTTTTGGCGTAGGGCTTTGGGCTTAGGACTTTGGGCTTAGGGCATTGGGGTTTTGGATCAGGGCTTACATTTTAATGTTTAAGGCTTAGGGCTTAACAAGTAGAGCTTAAGGCTCATAGCTTATTGTCAAGGCTTAAGACTTAGGGCTTATTGTTATGGCTTAAGGCTTAGGGCTTAGGGATTAAGGCTTAGAGCTTATGACTCAATGCTTAGGGGCTCAAGGGCTAGGAAATAAGGCTTAGGTCTTAAGGCATAGAGGTTAGGGCTTTGATTTTAGGATGTAGTTCTTAGGGCTTAAGGCTTAGGACTAAAAGCTTAGGGCTTATGGTTAAGAAATTAGGGCTTTGGGCTTAGGCTTAGGGATTTGGCCTTAGACTTTAGAAGATTTAGCTTTTGGCTTAGGGATTTGGCCTTAGGCTTTAGAAGGTTTAGCTTAGGGTTTACGGCTTAAGGCTTTGGGCTTTGGGCTTTGAGCTTTGGACTATGGGCTTTGGCTAGAGATTTGGGCTTTGTGTTCTAGCCTTAGGGCTAAGATACTTAAACCTCGAACATTTGGCTTAGGATTTTGGCATCGGACTTAGTGCTTAAGGCTTAGGGCTAAGAGCCTAGATCTTAGGGCTTTGGGATTAGGACTTATGCTTAGGGCTTTAGGCTTAGGATTCTGATGTAGGGCCTACACATTATAGCTAATAATTTAGGGATTAGGACTTTGGGTTTAAGGTTCTAGACTTTGTGCTCAGGGCTTTACATTAAGGGATTAAAGGTTTGGGCTTTGGGAATCAAGCTTTGGCTTAGCTCTTTACGTTAAAGGATTAAAGGTTGAGGCTTTGGAAATGGAGCTTTGGGCTTAGGGCTTACGAAAAAAATATAGAGCAAATGGCTTAATGTAATACCCAAAAAGAAAATTGATACTTTTAAGATAGATTAAGATTATAAATTAAATATGAAAGATGAAAAAGCTAGGTTTTGACAATTAGCATAAACATGTTAGTTAAATTAGACATGATGCTTCAAGGATATGTCACCTTCACTAGATTTCCTCATTAATCAATGATATTATTTACATATATCTTAATCAAAGAATATTATTACATGTAAATTGTGATTTTATATGTTAAAGTAGTGAAGCAATGAGAAAGTGCCATGTGTCACTATTAGATTAGTGACTAATTATGATTAAGGTATAATTAGTGAGTTATTAAGTTGTAATTAAGGTTTACAAATCATGATTAGTTAAGTAAATCTCAAGAATTAACTTTGTACTAATCTTGATTAATTAATTAAAGTATGTATGATTAATTGGTGATAATTGTAGTATTTTAGCAATTAAAGAGACATATAAGGGCAAAATGGTAAACCTAAAAGGATAAGTTGGACTAAAGGTAAATTCATCCTAAAATTTATCTGAAAAATGTGAGAAATGGCTGAGGATCAACCATTTTCGTGGCTGGAGAGAGAGAGAGAAAGGGAGAAAAAGGAACAAAATGGAGAAAGGGTATTAGAGAGAAAATAGTGAAAATTGGAGGTAAATGAGAGATATTTGGCCTCCAATTCCTTGATAAGAAATGTTCATCTCATCAAAAGGATTCAATTGAGCTGAGAATGATGTGGTAAGAATAATTTCGTACGTTTTATAGATTAATCATGATTAATAGTATAATTAGTTAAAGAATAATTGTGATTTTCTTAGTAATAAAGAATGGTATAATAATTAGTTATTTGAAGTACACGAAATTTGGAATTTATGGTATAATAATTTGTGCTATGTTTGTGTTTTTCCTCCTTGGGCCTACACCATGAAGTGTTAGGTTATGCTTGTTTGTTATGACATGAATTGTCTAATGATGAGATAAAGTATATTGAATGATGGTATTTAGCTCAAAGATATTTTGAAGTGTTAAGTATGATTAATTTATGAATGTCATGTTTTTAAATAACATGTTACAATTATGTTAATATCACAAAGATTTGGTTTATGTCAAAATGGAATAAGTATATGCTCCTAGCAATTAATAAGTAGTTAAACTAATGTAACTTACGAAATGTTATTGAAATTGATATTTACTATGATGTAATGAATTGTTAAGTTTATGTTACACATGCTAATGATGTGCTTGGTACATCCATATTATGCATATTCATGGGCATCTCATGCATCATGTTTTCAAGAAAGTTACGAACTATTTACATGCATGAGATTTCATATGAAACAGAATATGAAAATGGTTCATTTGGGTTGAGCTCGAATAACCAACGAAAGACGAAGATAAAAGAAAGAGAAAGTTACATAAATTTCATTGGGAAGGGGTTTGAGTTGGCTGTCCCCTTAGGTGGACTCAAGTTTATGGTCTCTCAACCCTTGGAATCGAGTTGGTTGTCCCCTTAGGTGGACTAAAGTTTGTGGTCTCTCGTTCCTTGCTAGGAAGCCCCAATGATAAGGATGCATGGAAATTAAAGTAAATAAAGACCCCAAATTAAAAGAAAAGAAAACGTTTTACAAATTCATATCATATTTGCATTCTTGTATTTCATGCTTTACTTACTGAGCACTAGGCTCATAGATGAAACTTTATGGTGTAGGTGATGCTAACGTTTAGTTGACGAAGTGCTCTCATGACCCTGACTATGTAGCTATTAGAACGATGTTGTCCAAGCACCAAACAGAAGGATTTTTATTTTAATGTATCTTAGAACGATCATGCAATCATGTATTCCTCCAAAAGAGAGTTAAATTATAAATGTGTTTCAAAGTCTTTCGCTGCTACATTTTACAAATGCATGATCGTAAATGAAAAATTTTATCATCTTTTTATGAAAAGCAAAGTTTATGAAACAGTACGCTACATGGCATTACACTTAAGGCCTAGGGTTAAAGGCTTTGGGCATTTAGCTTTGGCCTTAGACTTTAGATGTTTAGGCTTAGGGCTCAGGGCTAAGGGCTTTGGGATAAGATTTAGTCTCTATGGCTTTATTCGAAGAGATTCTAGCCTAAGGCTTAGGTATTTGGTCTTCGAGCTTAGGGCTTGGAGCATTAGGCTAGGCTTGGGACATTACGGCCTAGGGCCTTGGGCTTTAACCTTTTTTTTAGAGCTTTGGGCTTCGGTCTTTTAGGTTAGTGCTTTTGGTTTAAGGCTTATCAATTTAAGCTTTAGGCTTACAACTTTAGGCTTAGGGCTTTACGTGTTTAGCTCTGCAATTTGACTTTAGGGCTTTGACATGAGGGCATAAGGCTTATGACTTATAGCTTAAAGCTTCGAGTTTAAGGATTAGGGCTTAGAGCTAGGGCCTTAGGCTTTAGGGGTTTAGGTTTAGGGCTTTAGGTGTAGGGGTTTAGGCGTAACACTTGGGACTTAGGCTAAGGGATTTGAGCTTTAACCTAAAACAAATTGCTTAGGGTATGGCGCTTTTAGTTAATGGCTTATGGATTAGGGCACTAAGCTTTGGGCTTTAGGTGTAAGGCCTAGGGCTTAAGCCTTTTGGATTATGACCTAAAGCTTTGGGTTGTAGGCTTTAGGCTTAGGGCTTTGGCCTTTGGCCTTTAAGGTCTAGGTTTAGGGTCTAGGGCTTATAGTTTGGGGTTTATGATTTAGTCCATACGAATTGGGGATTTGAGCTTATGGGTTAGTGTTTTGTCCCTTGGTCTTAAGGCTTAGGGTTATTGTCTAAGGGCTCGATGCTAAGGGCTCTGGGCTTTGTATTAAGCGCTTTGGGTTTACGACATAGAGCTTAGGGCATATGGCTTATGGCTTAGGTCTTTGAACTTTGAGATCTTGAAATAGGGCTTAGGCTTAGAAATTATACATTTAGGCTTATGGCTTTTTGCTTTGGGATTTGGGCGTTGGGTTTTGGGCTTTTGGGTTTTGGGCTTTGGACTTAGGACGTTGGGCTTAGGGCTTAGGGCTTTAGGCTTTGGGCTTAGGGCGTTGGTACTTTGACTTGGAGCTTAGGCCTTTGGACATAAGGCTTAAGGCCTAGGGTTTAGGACTACGAGCTTAGGATTAAGTACGTAGTGCTTATAGAATAGGGTTTAAGGGTTAGCACTTCAAGCATAAGGCTTTAAACTATGGCATTTTAGCTATATCGTTAGAGCTTAGGCTTATGGCTTACGGCTTCTAGCCAATGGCTTTGAAATTAAGGCTTTGGGCTTTGTGCCTTGCGCTTATGGCTTAGTTATTCAGGCCTTAGGCTTTGAGCTTTGGGGTTAAGACTTTGGGCTTAGGACTTAGGGGTTTAGTCTTAGGTCTTAGGACTTAAGGCTAGGGCTTAGGGCTTATGGCTTAGGGATTATGCCTTAGGGATTATGGCTTTTGGCTTAGGGCTTTAGGAGTAAGGCTTTCGACTTACGAATTAGGGCATAAGGTTTATCGCTTTAGGCTCAGGCACTAGGCTTATGGCTTGGGCATATGCCTTAGTGCTTTGGGCTTTAGGTGTAACGCCTCGTCTTTCTTCACAATTGTTTTTTTTCTAAATGTTTTATTTTAACAAAAATGTGTCAATTAATTCATTTAAGTTAAAATACAGGGGAAAACTTTATTAAAAGCAAACGAGATTTAGATTATAAAACCAATTTACAATTTACATTTCATGTTAACAAAACATAACCAATACTTATTTTAGAAAATATATTTTTTGATACCAAAACACATTCTTAAAAGAGACATTCAAAACACATATAAGTTTGTTTTACATGCGACACCACAGGTCGAATTCGGTTAACAATCCCAAGCATCCTCACTGGACATAATACATTTAAAGTTATTAAAGAGTCACAATCATCCTTAATATGTCTAATTTAAATCATCTGCGGTGGTTGAAGTTAATTGACAACTTGAAGATAACTTACAAATTTGAATTCCAAAACAGCATATAATTGTCCGAAATTTTGCATAACTTGACATAATACATGTAAATCATGCATAATCAACAACTTCAGGCTAATACATCAACCTAAATATAATTTTAGTGTGAGATTAGATACCTTAGAACAAAGAACTTCAAATCATAAACTTCTTTGTTGTGGGTTTCTCCTCTCCTTTCTTTCCTTGCTTTTAGGGTGGACTAACTCACTTTAGGTGCACAAAACTCTTCTCTTCCTTAACTTCTAACCAAAACTCCATAACAACTCTAAAATATGGAGACAATACAAAAAGGGATAGAGCATTCCACCCCTTCTAAGCTGTTCCTCAAAGTCACCAATTATCTTAATCTAACTTTAATAATATTAATTTGATTTATCCCAATTTTCCAAAAAAAAATTGGCTCCTCCTTTAATTATCTCTGAAGATTGGTCGATCGGTCCTATAAAGTATCAAATGCAATTTGGGCATAACATATTTAAGTGTCGACCTCTAAATAATGTGCCGATCTATACTTCCTTTAAGGGTCAACTGATCATCACAAGTGTCAACCGATCCGTCCAATAATATAATATTCACTTTTTTATTTCACTCGCAACTTTTGCGTACACTCAACTAACTTCCAACAATCAACATATCCATAATTTGAAACATCATTATTAACCAACTTTAAATAATTCAACATTAACTTCAACAAACTTTAACAACAAAACATTTTGTACCCAAAACAACATAAGTAATGTACATTGATAATTTACTTATGACATGATTCAAAAAGTACGGGTGCTACATTAGGTTTTAGGTTTTGGCTTTATACTTAGGGTTTTCATCTTTGATCTTACGACTTTATGTTTAGGGCTTTAGGTAGAGGCTTGAAGCTTAAGGCTTTGGACTTTGGGCTTAAAGCTTAGAGCTTAGGACCTAGGGCTTTAGAACTAGAGCTTTTGGCATAAGGCTTGGGGCTTTTGCTTTGAGCTTTGGGTTTTGGACTTATGCTTAAGATTTAGGTCTAAGGCTTAGAGTTTTAGGCTTGAGTCTTAGGGTTTGGGCTTTTGCTTTCTTGCTTGTTGCTTAATGATTTGGGCTTAGCACTTAAGGCTTAGCTCTTAGGACTTTGTTGTTAGGGCTCTAGGTCTAGAACTTGAACCTTTAGGCTTTGAGCTTAGAGCTTAGAGCTCAAGGATTGGGGCTTTCACTTTCGTTATTAGGCTTATATAGCTTAGAACTTAAGGATTTTAGCTTTGGACTTTGGGATTTGAGCTTTTGGCATAGGTCTTAGGGCTTTGTGCTTTGGATTGAGGGCTTTTCTTAAGGGCTTTGGGTTAAAGACTTAGGGCTTAAGGCCTATGGCTTGGAGCTTTTTGATAGGGCATGTGGCTCAAGGCTTAGGAGTTGGGTTTCAGGCTTAGGGCTTTGGGTGTTGGGCTTAGGACAATGGCTTATGGCTTCAGGCTAAGGAAATAGGACTTAGGCTTAAGTCCTATGTCGAATTAGATACCTTGAGTGACATAAGGGATTTGGACTTAATGTTATGAACATTATTTAATTGCTTTAGACGTTTATACCTAACATGTTCACAAACATCTCATGTAACATGATTTTTTAGAAAGTCATGAACTATTTACATACATGAGATTTCACATGAAACAAAATATGGAAATGGTAGTTACGGGTTGAGCTCAAATCATCAATAAAGAGAAAGGTAAAAGAAAGAAAGATAAAGTTACGTAAATATCATTGGGAATGAGTTTGTGTTGGCCGTCATGCTAGGCGGACTCAAGTTTGGTGTCTCTCATTTCTTGAAATCGAGTTGACTGATGCCTTAGGTGGATTCAAATTTGTGGTCTCTCATTTTTTGCCAAGATGACCCAATGATGAGAAAGTATAGAAATTAAAGGAAAGAAAGACTTGAAAAAAAAAGAAAAGAAGAGTTTTACATATGCATATCATGTACATGTTTATGCATATCATATACTACTTACTGAACCTAATGCTAATAGATGAGTTTTATGATGTAGGTTAGGAGGATGTACGGTGATCGGTGTACAAGATGAAATGTGTTGTTCAAGGGGGTGTGACACGCTCGGGGTTAGGAGGTGTCGGGAGAAAAGGGAACAAATGGAAAGACAAGGCAATCTGCCGAGAGAACAAGAAGGACGGGCAGAAACAGGAGAGTGAACACACTAGAGCTCCAAATTCATATGGGCCCTTGGGCTAAGATTTAGAGGACTTAAACTTTAAGGAGTGGGCTAACTTTGGCCAAATTTTCAGAGTGAGATTACGTGGAGAACTTAAAATGTCACAGGGTGAATTTCTGGTGCACAAACAGACAAAACTGTTTTAGGCAGTACAGAAGGTATGGAAAGATCTCTGTACAACATTCGATGTAGGTAATCTGGGAAGCCAACAATTTACAGAAAATAACTTCAATGAAAGGGGAATAGAATGGTGGGTTTTTGGAGGCAAACTCACGACTGTATTACAAGTTATGAAAATTTAAAATCAGGTCGACAGAATGGGCCTGAATTGATTAATCCACTAGAAAGGTGGAGAAAGGAACGTGCACAACTTCGAATTGAAGAAATATGGGAGTGACATGTAAAAAAAAAATATTTCTAGATGTGAATGAGGAACTCACAGCCCAAATTTTATAAAATTAGCACACGGAAAACACTAGTTGGCACGGGGGTGGCTTTTGATGCACAAAATCCACTCGGTAAGGACACCACAACAACAATAAACACCAAACACCAAAAGATCCGAAAAACAAATGGGATGGAGTGAGGGCTATGGGACTTCCAAGCTTGCCTTAATCCTAATCAAGTGAGGAGGAAGGTTGGAACAAAGGCTTAGCGATCCTAGCTAAATCACCAACACCAAGACAACAAAGAAGATTGGATATTACTCACCAAAATCCCTTGAAGCCGTGAGAAAAGAGGGTTTGAGAGCTTCAAAGCTTCTGCAAATTTTCCAATACTTTTCTATCTGCAAATGCTGAGAAAGGAAGGGTAAAAACCCTCCTTCCCACGAGCTACAAAAGGCATATGATTATCGCCTATAGTCCTAAGTGCTAAACCAACATCAAGGTATGGTAAATGGGGTCCACCCTTGAATTTCATCATTAACAAGAGTGATGGTCACTAAGGGAAGGTAAAACCCATCCCCTGAGGCTTCCCAAGGATCTCCCACTTGCAGCCACGTTTACTAACTTACAACAAAAAAGAGACAAACATACTTGCATGGTTTTCACGCAAACCATGCAAGGAAGAGTACAACCGGTTTTCAAAAACAAAAATAAATAATGCTCTTCATTTCCACACCTTCATTTCGTGTAATGCTCTTCACTTTTCTATCTCCATCCTTCAGCTCTTCATTGGACTCCATTAGGCCGTGGCTATTGGTTGCATGATGGAAGGTGTGTGGGCTGTTCTCGGATAGCCACCCCTTCTTGATGCCTCTGTAATGGCGATGGTTGACCGGGAAATCTTTCTCCACAATTAATGCTCTGCAGCTTGATGGAAACCTTGAGATACTGGCTACATTTCGTATGAAGAAAGTTTGGCCAAATAATGTGTGAAACGTTGTTTAAACCGCTGCCCAAGGCTCAGAGGTCAGATTGTACCGAAGCCCAAAATGTCAACATCTTCATCTTGGATGGTTGGGGCATGGAATGCATCAATCACACTAGTAATCTCGGCCACTTCATCCCAAAACAACCTACAAAATGAACAAACACATTAGGAAACCAATTGGGTTGGCCTTGGGTTAGAAAAACCGTGGCCAAGCCCAGGGTGGCGTTATCGCAAGGTAGGCTCTTGTTAAGGGCTTCGTGTTGCTCATCATGAACACACTCTCGAGTGCTCACTCCTGCGGGTTCCTCTTTGGCTAAGGCATCCTGAGGCATGTCATTCTCCCGGTGTACTTGAGGATTTGTCCTCAAATCCAAAAACTTCATGATCCTTCCAAAAACCTCTTGGTGTTGCTTAGGATGCTCGGCCATTGTCCATTTCATTCCATTCATTGACTCGGCAATGGATGCCCTACCATCATTTATAATTTGGCCAAAACTCCAAGGCCACCTTCTTTGGCCCCTTTTTCCGAATGCCCTAAGGTCTTCCAACTTGAGGCTCGGCCAAGCAACTTTCCAAACAAAATTGGTGGGAAGTGGACCCAATCTCGTGACCATGTCCGTGCTAGATTCATTCTCTACTTCCTTTGGAAACCAAGAATTGACAATTTGAAAGGCATCCATGATATTATAGAGTTGTAAACCACATAACCACCAATAATATGCAAGTGTATAAAGGCTTTCCAAATGATCACAAAAAATACCAACATACTCATGAGTCCATCCGATTCTAAAAACCCAAGCAAGCAAATTTTCTAGTGGCTCAAATCTCATTATCAATTCGGTCATTGTAAACTTGATACACTCACAAAATATTTTATCACTTAACCCTTGCTTCATCATATTTGAATGGAGCTCTATGGCCCGATTAGGGTTATCCCAATGGGTGATTTCACTATACTTCCACGGAGGGCTACTCTTTGCAGCAATAAATGAATAACAAGTCATTCTAAAATTCTCATTAGCCACGATAAGGATTTGATCACTTTCAATGAAAAGGTATGATTGCATTCCCTTAAGCCACCAATAAAATAATTGAACAAACAATTTCCCAAATATATCAACCAAAGTTGTTCCAACCGAAAGCATAGCATATTGATTAATTGAGGCATGTTGCTGGTCATCAATGAAAAATATGTCCTCATACAAACTACCACTTTTAACCCCAAATAGGCCACGGTGTTCTATCTCCTTATCATAAAAAATAGGTATCACCACATCATAATTTTCCAAGAAAAGCTTCTTTACTCCCAATTTTGCATGCCCAATATCCAAAACAAAATTTTTTTTCAACATGCTCAAATCAACAATAAAATTATCTCCCAATAGTCCAATATAAACACCATTCAAGCATGTTCTATCAACCTAACAATTTCCAAGAGCATTAGCACTTAAGTGTTTAGGTAGGTCATACCTTTCGGCGACAACCTTGTGAGGTTTGGCCCCTTCAATCTCTTGGATCATTTTGCAATGATGGGTGGCCACAAGGAGCTCTTCAATCCCTTTCTTGACTCCCTTACATACACGAGGGGGTGCTGCCAAGATTGTTTCATCAACTACCAAATGTTTCTCCTTGGACTCTTGGATAAGATCATTAGTACATTCGGCCATGTGTGGCTTCAATTCCAAGGAGGCTCCTTCATGAGTAAAAATAACTTTGATGTTCATACCATCTTCTTCACTTGCTGCCATGGAGGTTTCCTTGCTCATAACTTCTTTGTTAGGCTCTTGGAAATGCTCCAAGACAAGGCCAAAACTATTGGGCTCCAAGGAGGTGTGCATCTCCTCAAAACCAAATGCATTTTCTTCCTCCTCGGGTTTCCTTTCCACCAAGCCTCCAACATTTTCCTCCACTTCTAGGATATGCCCTTTGGAACACTTAAAAACAGCAAGGTCCTCAATGGAAGTATTAATGGTGTCGGTTACCTCAAAAGTGATTTCGGAGCCTCCATATTGGTTTTCATCTTCCATGTTGCAATCCAACTCAAATAACGCCCCTTCAAGAGGATTGATGATTTCTTCCTCTCTTTCTAAAGGCTCTTCATGGCCACGGTTTGGGTGATGTTCTTCATGTCCTATCATAACTTGAGGGGAAACTTGGGAATAAGGAAATAGAAATGGATTAGAAAGGTTTGAAACAAACCGTGAGTAAGAGTTTGTGCCTTGCGGGTCAAACTCCTTTTTCTTTAGCTTTTTCAAAGCTTTCCACGTACATATTTCTTCTTCTCCTTTCCTCCTTCTCCTTTCTATTAGATCTTGCCACCATTCATAAGCATAAGATACAAAACACTTGGTGGCTCTCCGAAATTTTCCCTTTTTCCAAATAGTCTCCACAATCAAAAACTCTATCCACTATTTCAAGCCAATCCAAGTATTCATCAATACTATTTGATCCATTGAAGGAAGGAATATTTACCTTTATGTGCATCCTTCCATTTTCATAACAAGGCCGGTTATAGTGGCCATTAATTCCATTGGAAGCTTTGGGTTCTTGCAACCGAGCTTTTCTTTTGATATCAACGGACCATCTCTTTGAAGCCGAGATTATCGGTGACTTTCTTGGTGTTTTGGTTCTATCCAAACGTTGTATGAAAAGGTCTAGCCTCTGGTTGATGTCTTCAAGTTGACTTTGGAGTCTTGACTCGGAGCATCTTGGAATGGGAGTCATCGGTGATCGTTCATATGGTGGAACAATGCCTCGGGTTGCTTCACGGGTTACTCCATAATGTCTCCTCATGTTTTAATCTTGCAACCTTAATAAAAAATTAAAATGGAAGGCGTGGGAAGGGATGCTTTGCTCTGATACCAAATGACACGCTCGGGGATAGGAGAGGTGTCGGGAGAATAGAGGACAAAGGAAAATTAGCAATCTGCCGAGAACAAAGAAGGTTGGCAGAAACAGGGGAGGAAAATTGGTTAAGGCCACAAATATACATGTGCGTTTGGGCTAATACTTGGTGGACTTAAACTTTAAGGGACGGTCTGGGCTTGGTCCAAAATTCAGAGTGATAGCACGTGTAGAACTTAAAATGCCACGGGTCTACTTTCTGTCACACAAACAGACAAACCAGCTTTGACATAATAGAGGTATGGGAAAGACCTCTGCACAACTCCCAATGTAGGAAGTCTGGAAACGTGAAAATTGGCAGAAATCAACTTCAAGAAAAGGGGAGGGAAACTGCAATTGGTTTGGGGAAAAACGTAAGGGTAGATTAAACGATATGAGAGATTGAAAATCAGTCGATAGTATGGTCAGACTTCAGGCACTCGGGTGAAAGACAGTGGAAGGATGAATGCATAACTCCTAAATGGAAGAAACAGAGGACGCAATGAAAGAACAAATATTTTAAGACACGAAGGAGGAATTCACAGACCAAATTTCATAAAATTAGCAAACGGAAAACACTAGTCGGCACGGGGGTGGCTTTTGATGCACAAAATCCACTCGGTAAGGAAACCACAACAACAATAAACACCAAACAGCAAAAGATCCGAAAACAAATGGGATCGAGTGAGGGCTATGGGACTTCCAAGCTTTCCTTAATCCTAATCAAGTGAGGAGGAAGGTTGGAACAAAGGCTTAGTGATCCTAGCTAAATCACCAACACCAAGACAACAAAGAAGATTGGATATTACTCACCAAAATCCCTTGAAGCCGTGAGAAAAGTGGTTTGAGAGCTTCAAA
Organism: Begonia fuchsioides; assembly: GCA_003255005.1. NCBI lineage: Eukaryota > Viridiplantae > Streptophyta > Magnoliopsida > Cucurbitales > Begoniaceae > Begonia > Begonia fuchsioides. Next base: position 97,222 of record QAOC01044330.1, read on the forward strand.
GCTACTTCAACTTTTCCAAATCTTTTCTCCCTGCAAATGCTGAGAAAGGAAGGGTAAAAACACTCCTTCCCACGAGCTACAAAAGGCATATGATTATCACCTATAGTCCTAAGTGCTAAACCAACATCAAGGTATGGTAAATGGGGTCCACCCTTGACTTTCATCACTAACAAGAGTGATGGTCACTAAGGGAAGGTAAAACCCATCCCCTAAGGCTTCCCAAGGATCTCCCACTTGCAGCCACTTTTACTAACTTAGAACAAAACAGAGACAAACATACTTGCATTGTTTTCACGCAAACCATGCAAGGAAGAGTACAACCGGTTTTCAAAAACCAAAATAAATAAAAACCGACAATCTTCCTTTTTGGGTCAATGCTTTCCTTCATCTTTTCACGAGTAAGGCCGCTCCTTGAGTCAGGATGGTTGATGTTGTTTGAGCAGATTTTGACCCGTGGGCTAGAATTTTAAATAATTTTAAATAATGGTTGGGAAAAGAAGTTTTTAGCTTCATACATACATAGCTTGTAAATAGTTTACTGGACCTAACTTGTCGTAAATGTGTTTTGAGTAAATTTAGTTTTCGTTTTTGTCTTATACAATTTTTAAGAAAAAATGTTTTCGCTAAAAGTAACAAAAAATAAGATATTTCATAGTTAAGAAGGATGTTACAAACTTATGGTATCCGAGCAAAGGTAAAAATCATTTTTGGAGATAGCTTGACAGCACAATTACTATCATTAATGAACTCCAACATTAGTAAGTTTTTCTTAAGAAAATTGAATAAGTATTTGCTTATATATTACCTTGTTGATGTAGCATAAGTACAACATTAACCGTTAAGCCCTAACACCTATGCCCTAAGGCCTCAGCCATAAGCCCCAAGCCAGATTCCCAATGCCCTAAGTTTGAAACCATATGCTCTAAGTCCAAAACCATAAGTGTAATACCAGTGTAGAAACTAAGTATTTTTCTATCTAATGCTTCAACTAGAAATTTGTTTGAAGTCATACATACTGAATTATGAGTAAGAAAATAAGGCGAATTGGAGTATGACACATGTCACTATAGGATTAGTATCAAATCATGATTAAGACATAATTAGTAAAAATTATGGGATCATTAAGGTTTACTAATCATGATTAATTAAGTTAACCTTGAGGATTAGCTTAGAACTAATGTGAATTAATTAGTTAAGCTAAACATGATTTAAATTATGATAATGGAGGTATTTTAGCAAATAATAGAGTAGGTTATGGTAAAATGGTAAAAGTAAATATATAAATTTGGAAAAATAGTAATTTCACCCCATGAACCATCTTGAAATATTGGAAAATAACTAATGATCAGCCATTTTCATGTTGAAGAGAGAGAGGGGGTGAAAGAGAGGGAGGATTTGACAGAAAAGAGTTTAGAGAGAGAAAGTGAAAGTTGAAAGGGGAGAAGTTGAAATTGGCCTCCAATCCTTTGAGGAGAAGTGTTCCTCTCATCAAGAGGAATCTATTGAGCTAAAAATAAGGAGGTATGACCTTATTTTTACGCGGTTTAGATTTATTAAGATTATTCACATGATTACATTAAGGATAAGTGAGAATTATAGGATTATAAATGACTTTGCAAGTTGGTTATGAGTGATACACGAAAATTGAAAGTTTTGATCCATGGTTCTGTTTATTGGTTAACCAATCATGTTGTAATATCATATATATTTTTATGAATGATGGAAATTTAGAATTGGTAGAAGTTGTGTATATTTTATCAAAGTTGCCATAAAAGTATCAATTCTGTACAAATTAATATTTTGTATCTGAAAAAAAGGGTGGACTAATCTCATGCCCTAGTTTTTTTATCACGTTAGATTAGACACTTTTAGTGTTATATAGGCTTTGGAATCATAGCATTTCATGGTGTATATAAAAAGTTATGATATTTTGAAGTTATCACAAAACAAGACATTGATTCCAAAAATTGTGAATGATATTAGGTTATTGAGATGAAAGTGATTCACAAGATTACCTACTACTAGAAAGACTAGCTAAGGATACACAAGGTAAGTAGTATTGTGTGTGTTTTGCCCTTAATTGGGTCTACATCATAAAATAATAGGGCTTTGCTGTTGTTTTATGCTTTACATGTTGAGATGAGATGCACGTATAAAACGATGTACAAAAGCATAATTTGGTTTATGATATGATGGATTGTTGTGTTTAATGTTATGAATATTACTTAATTGCTTGACACGTTCATACCACGAACATCTCATGCAACATGTTTTCTACAAAGTTCCAAACTATTTAAATGCATGAGATTTCATGAAACATAATGTGAAGTGGTTGTTTCGGGTTTAGCTTGAAACACAACGAAAGAAAAGATAAAATAAAGAAAGAGAAAGTTACTTAACTATCATTGGGAAGGGGTTTGATTTGGCTGTCCCCTTAGGTGGACTCAAGTTTGTGGTGTCTCAACCCTTGGAATCAAGTTGGCTGTCCCCTTAGGTGGACTCAAGTTTGTGGTCTCTCGTTCCTTGCTAGGAAGCCCCAATGATAAGGAATCATAGAAATTAAAGGAATGAAAGACCCAGAATAAAACGAAAAGAAAAGTTTTACTTATGCATATCATGTACATGTTCATGCATATTTATACTACTTGCTGAGCCTTATGCTCATAGATAAATTTTATGATGTAGGTGAGGAAGACGTACACTAAGAGGTGTACGAGATGAATCGCTTTGTTCATGGAGGTGGTCGTTGTTGGTTGAGCGGATTTTGATATGTGGGCAAGGATTTAGAATCGTAAATAATGGTTAGGAGAAGAAGTTTTTAACTTTGTACATATAACTTGTAAATTGTTTAAGAAACATAACAAGTTGTAAATATGTTTTAAGTAACTTTAGTTTTCATGTATGCCTTAAATGATTTTTACAAGAAAATATCTTCCGCTGCAAGTAAAAAAAAATGAAGAACATATTTCTAGCTAAGAAGGACGTTACAATAAGGCCAAAACTTGAAACCTTAAGCGATCAGCCAAAGCCCTAAGCAATAAGAACTAAGCCTTAATCCCAAAGCCTTAAGCTTTAATCCCTAAGCTTAAATCCATAAGCCCTAAGCCCTTAGCCCAGATCTCAAAGCTTAATCCTTAAGCCCTAAGCCTAAATACCAAAGCCCTAAACCTTAAGCCCTAGACCTTAAGCCCCAAGCCTCAAGCCCTAAGCCCTAAGTCTCAAGGCTTAAGCCCTAAGCCCTAAGACCTAAGCCCTAGCCTTAAGCCCTAAGTCTTAAGCCCTAGGCCATAACCCAAAGCTCGAGGCCCTAAGTCTTATGCCCCAAGCTTTAAGCCTTAAGCCCTAAGTCTTAACCCATAAACTTTAAGCCCTAAGCCCTAGGCCCAAAACTTTAAGCCTTAAGACTAAAACTCTAAGCTTTAGGCTTTAAGCCCCATGCATTGAGCCCTATGCCTGAACCTCTATTTCTTAAGCCCTAAGCTCAGAAACCTATAAAACCCGTTTTATACCCATGTCATTCCCATGTGCACGAAATTAAGTAGGAAATGAGCTAATACTAAAAACAAAGTGACATGCCACGACAACCATCAATGGGAGCCAAGCCTCAAGGAGTCATGACCCAATCCCACGCCAAGGAATTTTCTAACAAGTGTGCTCTTTTTGTGGAGGATGTCTTGCAAGGATTCAGGATAACGGACCAAATGTTGAAATATAAGGAGAAGCCTAAGCAACTCCTCATTTGGAGAGCTAGCTCGGGAGGCCATGGAGGTTGATTGAAGAAGGAATCAAAACCCCCATGCTAGAGGTCCAAACAACAAAGCTTGGAGACCACAATTTGATCTGGCATAACTAGACCTCGGAAGCTTGCTCCACTAATTTTACGATAGGCCCAACCTCTAATGAAGACAAAATCTTAATAAGAAATCTATCCAATCTGTCAAGGTTTCTAGAGATTGGTAGAATGTTCAAATTGGACACCGGTTGCTCCATCAAACGAAGCAATCACAGAGAGCCCATTTCCAAAGAAGAGCCTTACCCGAGAAAAACACTTTCCCCTTTTTGAAGTCCACAAGCCTCAAGACATTGGTCCAAGCCCAATTCCAAGGCATAAGGATGCCTTACTCTCAGCCTTTTGAATGTGTTTTTTTTTAGCTTTACCAACTTAATTTTAGGGTAGGGTTTGCAAAATGGGTTTCCAATGGGTTTCCATGGGTAAGCCATGGGTTTCATGGGTTTTGTTGGTTTGTAGATTTTATGGTTTTAGTTTTTGTGTTGTTGATCTCTCACTCTCTCTTGGATAGCTGGTAGCTCCAAGAGACACGTGGTAGACAAGCTTAGAGGGGACCACAACCATGCACCTCCCAAATTGGATAAGGTTAAGGTTGTGGTCCCCCCTCCATTCTTTTATGTTTGTGCCAAATCGGGTGAGGGTGTGTTGTTGCCCTTCGATAAATGATTTTCCATTAGATAGGATCTCTGCAAAATAAACAAAAAATTAGGAAATTCTTTAGCTTGGCTACGGGTGATGGCACCTTGAGGAATGGGAACCCGAGGCATGTCACCTTGGCCAAATGTCCTAAACATTAAGTGACATGCAACAGGATGCCTTGCATAGAGCCATACCTCAAGGAGCCATCACCCGAGCCTGAGCTCACATGCCACAGGATCCAATTAAAGGAGCCGAGCATCAAGGAGTCATGACCCGAGCACGCATCAATGAATTTTCTAACAAGTGTGCTCTTTTTGTAGGTGATGTCTTGCAAGGATTCAACATAATGGACCCCACATTGAAAGATAAGGAGAAGCCCAAGAAACTCCTCATTTGGAGAGCTAGCTTGGGAGGCAATGGAGGTTGGATGGAAGGAGTCGAAGCCCTCATGCTAGTGGTCCAAGCAACAAAGCATGGAGACTACAATTTGATCTAGCACAACTGGACCTCCAAAGTTTACACAGCCAATTTGACAATAGGACCGGCCTTTAATGAAGACAAAATCTTCATAAAAAATGTAGCCAACCTCTAAAGGTTTCCATAGAGTTTTAGAACGTTAAAATTGGACACCGTTTGCATTGTCAAACGATGCAATCACCAAGAGCCTATGTCCAAGAAGAGCCTTACCCGGGAAGAACACTTTCCTCTTTTTGAAGTCCACAAGCCTCAAGACATTGGTCCAAGCCCAATTCCAAAGGATACAGACGTCTTACTCTTAGCCTTTTGAATGTGTTTGTTTTAGCTTTACCAACTTACGTTTAGGGTTAGGGTTTGCAAAATGGGTTTCCCATGGGTTTCCATGGGTAAGTCATGGGTTTCTATGGGTTTGGTATGAGTTTGGAGTGGGTTTTCTCTTTTGCATCGGGTTTTGTTTTTGAAGGTGTTTGGATGGCAGCCGGTTGGAGGGGGAACCAATTTCGGGGACCACTCTTTCTTGGTCCACCCCCCAAATCGGGTAAATGTTGGGTGGTCCTTTCCATCTCTCTTTTTGTGTAGGCACCAAATCGGGTAAAGCCTTGTTAGCCGTCCGATCAAGGTGCCATCTCCCTCATGTGAAGGAGATTAAAACTCTCTCATGACCAAGCATTGTACTCAGTTGAATTTGAATAAAAAATAGTGCTTTTGCATCTTCTTCCTTGGCCAGTTTCCGACCTCCGAGACTCAGTTTTCCGGTGAGTAATATCCGGCGACCCAAGAGCGTTCCTTCAAGGTTTTGGCTTCCCTTCCGAGCTAGGGTAAGATAGGAATCGTGTAATCCCCATTAGATCTTCTCCATCTCCGGTTATCTTTCATTTTCCGACCAACCCCATCCCCTTTTTCGATAACCCCCATTTTGGCACCCGATATTCCCCTCTGCATATCTCCCGATTCCCAAGAGCTTTTACCCTCATTTTCGGATGTTAAAATCTTCTTTCATCCGTAGATCATCCCTCCAAATCTCGGTTGCAAAGTACATATGCAACTTGAGAACTCCCTTTCTTAATATTACCTTTTTCTGGCCCATTTCTTCCCTTCTTTCTCACCTGCAGCCCCTTTTCTTCCCCTTCCCATTCTCGAAACTTGTCACGAGCTAAGGAGTTTTTTAATCAATTTGCTCTTTTGTAGGAAATGATGAAAGCAAAATAACTATGGAGGAACCTACCGCGAAAGACTTGGAGCAACCCAAACATCTCCTCATATGGGAAGCCTTGGAAATGGAGGCCAAGATCAAGGCATCTTCGAGCTTGGAACACCATGGAAGGAAGTGCAAAACTGAGGCAAGGGAGCAGGAGGAACCAGGTACAAGTAAGGTCTAGGTCGGGTTTAGGTCAGGGCCCATGGAGCAATGCGCAAACCCGATTAAAACTCTCTCTCTAGTTCTATTTTATGCCTTTTAAATTTTCAAAAACAATTATTTATGGTTTTATGGGTTTGACATGGGTTTTCCGTTGGTTTCTATGAGTTTGGTATGGGTTTGGAGTTTGTTTTCTCTTTTGCATGGATTTTTGCTTTTGAAGGTGTTTTAGTGACAGCCGGTTGGAGGGGGAACCAATTTCTGGGACCACTCTTCCTTGGTCCCCCCCAAATCGGGTAAATGTTGGTTGGTCCTTTCCACCTTCCTTTTTGTGCATGCACCAATCGGGTCAAGCTCTTGAATGCCATCCGATTACGTTGCTCCTCTCTATGTGAGAGAGGTTAAAACACTCTCATCACCGAGCATTGTAACCAATTTATTTTGAATCAAAAGAGTGCTTTGCATCTTCTTCCTTGCCCGATTTTCTACCTCCAAGACTCGTTCTCCGGTGAGTAATATCCAGCGACATCCAAGAGAATCCTTTAAGGTTTTTGCTTCCCTTCCAAGCTAGGGTGAGCTAGGCCATGCTACACGACTTCAACCACTCTCCCGTGGTCTTAGGGTAAGTGGTAATTGATATTAGCTCTTCTCCATCTCCGGTTACTTGCAATTTTCCGATAAACCCCATTTCCTTTTTCGATCATCCCTTTTTTGGCACCCGATATTCCCCTCTTGATATCTCTCGATTCCCCTAAGTTTTACCCTTATTTTTGGAGGTGAAGCTCACCTCCCATTCCCTAACAACCCTCTGACTCTCAATTTTAGACTCCGTATGCAACCCGAGAACCACTTTTCCCACTAATACCCTTTGCCACCCCTTTTCTTGTTTTATTCTTCACCCGATAGCCATTTTGTTCCCCATTCCATACTTGAAACATACATTTGGTATCATAATCTTCCATCCCTTCCTACTCTTCCACTTGACTCTCGTTTTGGCTAACTTGTTTAGTTAAAGCATGATGACTAGAAGTGGAGCCAACCATAACCCCAACCGAGACCATATTCCACCAACTCCATGCATTGAAGCAAGGAAACCTCTCGGTTGAGGAGTATTTGACCAAATTTGAAATGCTAGATGAACCCGAGGAACAAATCATTGCAAAGTTCTTACGATGTTTACACATGGAGATTGGAGACATAGTGGAACTCCACCGATTGATACCATGGATGCGGTCATTCAACTTGCCATGAAACTGAAGAGGCAAGTGAAGAGGAAGGGAAAGGGGGTGGTTAACCGATTTGCTCCCAAAACTGCCCCTCCTTACAAGCCCTTATTTAAGGTTGAGGAAAAGCCCACTTATGTGAAGCCTTGGTCCCAAAAGAAAGATGGTGAGAGGAAACCTAATGATGAAGAAATCAGCCTCGAGCAAGGGATATCAAATGCTTCAAGTGTCTTGGCTTAGGCCATATTGCTTCTCAATGCCCAAACAAGAGGTTCATGATTCTTAGGGAGGACACCAATGAAGTGGTGAGCGAGGATGAAGTGCGGAAGAAGCTAGTGCGGAGCAACAACCGGAGAAGGAGATTTTTCATGCTCAAAAAAGATCCCTTTTGATGGTGATCCAAAGAGTTCTATCCTCCCAAGTCCAAGTGATGATTTTCAAAGGGAGAACACACTCCATAGTAGGTGCCTTATTCACGAAAAGGTATGCTCTCTTACCATAGATGGTTGGAGTTGTACCAATGTGGCATCTCGGGATCTTGTGGAAATGTTGGGGCTCGAGACTATGTTAAATGTTGGGGCTCGAGACTATGTTGCACTTGAACCCTTACAAGTTGAGATGGTTAAACAACAAAGAAGACATCAAGATTACCAAGCAAGTAAACTTGGAGTTTTCAATCGGTGGATACAAGGATAAAGTGCTTTGTGGTGTGGTGCCGATGAGTTCAAGCCACATTTTGTTGCAAAGGCCGTTGCAATATAATCGGCGGATCCTTCATGATGGTTTCACCGACCATTAATCCTCAAGTTTGAAGAGAGAGCAATCAAGCTAGCTCCTCTTGGCCCGGATCAAGTTGCTAAGGATGAGACCTCAAGTGTAACAACCCTCATTTATTTTTAGAATTTGTGACCTTAAGATTGAAGTGTTAAAGATTCTTTTTATTGGATGAATTTTAGTTAAATTTTGAGGTATTAAGGTATTGTGGATATTAGTAAATTAGTAGGTTGAAGGTGATAAAGAAAATAATGTTCAAGGGGTATATGAGATGAAGTTATTCAGAAAGATTGGAAAATTAGAAACAAACAAAAGAAACACGTGAATTGGTTAACATTATGAATAATTAGCATAGGAATACTTTGTTTGGGGTGTATCACACCGTGCACCGGCCCAAGTGTTTGGGTTTAATTGATGTTTGTTTGAAGTCCATTGTTTGATGGTTGGTAGGTTTAAGTAAATTAATGAAGTAAGTTGGGTAAAATATACTAAAGGACTACCTTCATGTAAGATCCGGTCGACCGGAAGAGGTTTGGCGGTCGACACCTTCTATTACAGTCGACCGCAAAGGATTAGCGGTCGACACCTTGCCAAACGGTCGACCGCAAATGGGTTTGCGATCGACACCTTGTAAACGGTCGACCACAAAGGATTAGCAGTCGACACCTTTCATGATTTGAATTGAAAAGTCAGCAACAACCTGGAGGAATCTGATCGGTGGACGTAAAGGAAAGGTTTATTTTTGTTTAATTAAGGAGACAAGAAGGCATGGTCTGCCATTTCCCTACCAGCATGACTCCTTCTCCCTATTTCGCTTTAAGTTATCACGTCTTGATTAAGGGGAGAGTGAGATTGAGATAGAAAGAAGTCTTGTGAGGTGAAAACTCTGAAGTTTTCATGGAAGCTGCAGTTCAAGGTAATTTTTCCATCTCCTGAGTTTCTTTTAGGTTTAGTAAGGATAATATGATTGTATTGGATGAATTGGTGGATAAATACAGATGATTTCATGTTAATTGCTGTGAAATCGGTTAATCATGCACAAAGTTAGAGGTTTTGAGATTCAGTCAATTTTTAGCAAGATTTTTTGTTTATGTCCTTCATGAGAGCTAAAGTAGACTCTTAGAGTGATCTATAGCAATTTTAATCACTCAATTTGGAGCTTTGTAGACAAAGTTATGGATGTTGCAAGTTAGTAGACGAAAATTGGGAGAGGAATTCAGACGACCATTTTGTAATTAGGTCGTCCGTCCGGTCGACCGTATCATGATATTTAGAAGGCATGCTCTCTGTTTTTGAGCAGCGGTCGACACCTTGTTTTATGTGGTCGACCAGTTATGGATTTTAAGCAATTCATACGCTCATTTTCTGAAATTGGTGTCTTCTAAGAAGTTATAGTAGACTCTTTAAGGAACAATTTGACACCTTGAGCATCATAAACGGATCATTATTAAGGATTAGAAGTGATAAACTATTAACTTTTTATCTCAACTATAGTTGTTTGAAGTTGAGATAAAAATTTAAGAGTTTATCACTTCTAATCCTTAAATGATCTGTAGGTTTAGATCATCGATTGGATTAAAAAGGAGACTCAAGTGGATCAACTCAATCTAGCTACGAAGGTAAGATAATATTAAGATTGCTTGGCCCTTAAGTGAGACTACATTGCAAAGATTAAGATGTATGTTTGATGTGTGTTGCATGTTTGTTTTCATGACATGTTTGATGTTATACTTGTTTTCATGTTAGGTTTGATGTGATTTAAGTGATGTTTCATAGTCACATGGTCTTGCATCATAGTTTTACAAAATGTCAACGAAATGATTTCATGCATTTTTTTACAACGTAGTTGGAGGTAAACGAGGTATGATTGGTGGTATGGGACGCCAATTATGTTTTATCTCCGATGAATTAAGAACTTGAATATCAAAACAGTAAAGTAAATGATTATTACAGGCCTGAACACTCCAAGTAGTAAGTAAGTGGGCCAAGGCCCAAGTAGAAGTGGAAGTAGGTGGAGGGCGGTGTTCTTGAGATCCTGTAATATTTCCAAAGATAAAGAAGATATGAATCCTAAGAAACGTGAATGAAATTATGCATTGTTTTAACAACATAGCATACTCATGCATTGCATTTTATAGTTATGCTTCTTACTGACCTTTAGGCTCATAGTTTAGGCTTTGCAATGTAGGGAATGTAATGGAAGAAAGGGTGCAAATGACTGATTAAGGAGTTAGAGGAGAGGAGTGTCCAAATTATATAGTTTATTGAGTGATGACCGACGGGGAGTGATGCATCACACACGCATAATTATATTGTAAAATGTTTTGAATGTTTTGAAGATGTAATTAAAATGTATACCCTTATTTTTGTGTGATGGATTACCAATGTTTTGGGAATGAAATGAATGTAAGTTTAACTATTTTTCTTCCGATGCAGACTTAAATTATTAGATGTTATGTATTTTTGATAAAAGGTGAAATTCAAATGTATGTTTTGATTATTCGACAATTTTCCTTGTAAACTATTTAATAAACGTAAGATAGTTTTTTTAGAAATTAAAGCAACGAGTTTTCCACCAATGTAAGTAAGTAAGAAAACAGTAACAGACCGGTTCTCGGGTCGTCAGTAATGTAAGAAAGTGAGTAAGATAATGACATGCCTCAGGATGCCTTAGCCAAAGAGGAACCCGCAGGAGTGAGCACTCGAGAGTGTGTTCATGATGAGCAACAAGAAGCCCTTAACAAGAGCCTACCTTGCGATAACGCCACCCTGGGCTTGGCCACGGTTTTTCTAACCCAAGGCCAACCCAATTGGTTTCCTAATGTGTTTGTTCATTTTGTAGGTTGTTTTGGGATGAAGTGGCCGAGATTACTAGTGTGATTGATGCATTCCATGGCCCAACCATCCAAGATGAAGATGTTGACATTTTGGGCTTCGGTACAATCTGACCTCTGAGCCTTGGGCAGCGGTTTAAACAACGTTTCACACATTATTTGGCCAAACGTTATTAATACGAAATGTAGCCAGCATCTCAAGGTTTCCATCAAGCTGTAGAGCATTAATTTTGGAGAAATATTTCCCGGTCAACCATCGCCATTACAGAGGCATCTAGAAGGGGTGGCTATCCGAGAACAGCCCACACACCTTCCATCATGCAACCAATAGCCACGGCCTAATGGTGTCCAATGAAGAGCTGAAGGATGGAGTCCAATATGGAGCCTCTAAGGAGCTGCCTTACTCGTGAAAAGATGAAGGAAAGCATTGGCCCAAAAAGGAAGATTGTCGGTTTTATTTATTTTGGTTTTTGAAAACCGGTTGTACTCTTCCTTGCATGGTTTGCGTGAAAACCATGCAAGTATGTTTGTCTCTCTTTTGTTTGTTGTTTAGTGTAGTGGCTGCAAGTGGGAGGTTAGGTTGTATTAGGATGGGTTGCAGCCATGATTTAGCTGCCCATGCCTCTTTTTTGGTGGAGAAGTCTTTGTGGCCCCCACTTGCCATCCCTCTTTAATGGTGATTTGCTTAGGTTTGTAGGAGGCCATTATGCCCCTTTGTAGCTCGTCGGAAGGAGGGTTTTAACCTCCCTTTCTCAGCATTTTGCAGGGTAGCCCTAAGCTCTAAGCCCAATGCCTAAAGTCCTAAGCATTAAGTTTAAAACCCAAAGCCATAAGCCCTACGAACTAAGCACTATGCCCTTAGCCGTAAGCCGTAAGCTCTAAGCCCTAAGACAAAAGGCCAAACACCTATGACCTAAGCTATAAGCCCTAAGCCTTAAACCCTAAGCTAAGAGCCCTAAACCCTAAGCCAAAAGCCCTATGCCCTAACACCTAAGCCCAAAGCCTTAATCACAAAGATGTAAGCATAAATCCAAAAGCCCTAAACCCTAGGCTTAAAACCAAAAGCTTATGCTTCAAGCACAAAGCCAAAGTCCTAAGTTCTAAGCTCTAAACTGAAGGACCTATGTCCTAGTCTTTAAGCCCAAAGCCTAAATTTCTTAGCCCTAAGCTTTAAACCTTACACCCAAAGTCTCAAACTATAAGCCGAAAGACCTGAGACGTAAGGTGTAAGCCTTAAGCCATTAGACCTGACCAATCCCGAAGCCCTAATCTTCAATCTCAAAGCCCTAAGCTCTTGACCTAAAGACCAAAGCCCAATCCTTTAAGTCTAAGCCTAAGCAATAAGCACCTAGCTCAAAGCCCTAAAGCCTAAGCCTGAAGCCAAAATCCCAAAGCCCTCAGCCATAGCCATAAGCCTTAAGCCTTAAGCCCAAAGCCCTACACCATCAACCATAAGCCTAAAGCCCAAAGCATTACACCTTCAGCTGTAAGCCCAAAGCCCAAAGCCAAAATCCCTTTATCCTTTAGGCCTAAGACCTAAGCCGTAACCCTAAGTCATAAGACCAAAACCCTAATCCATAAGCCCAACGAATAATGTCAAAGTCTTAAGCCCTAAGCCATGTGCCCTAAGGTCGAAGCACTAAGCCAATCCCCCTAAGCACTAAGCCCCAAGCCAAATACCCTTTGCCCTAATCTCTAACCCAAAGGCCTAAGACCTAAGCCTTATGCCCCAAACCCTAAGGCCACAAACTTATACCAAAACCCCACAACTGTAAGCCCTAAAGCTAAAGCATTAAGCCCTACACTGACACGCCTTGACTTCGTGAAAGCCAAAGAATGTGCGCGGAAAAATAGAAATATCACTCGGTCTTGTTGACTGAGTGATTTGCATTACTTGGGGCACAAAATTAAGGATGGAAATGATGAATAAAATGTAGATGAAGATGAAAATTTGAAATGAAATAACAATTCTTGGATATGACTCATCAAGATTTGCTGCAATAACCCAAATGATTAATACCCTTAGATATGACTCACCGATCGGAATAAACAATCAATGGTTGGTGCACTTCACTGATTGAATAATTTGTGAAAATGACAATCAACAACAATCACTCAATGTTTATTACAGATTGTAATGCCTTCTATATATAGACTCCAAAATGCATTAATTTGTGACTCTAAAGAAAAGATACAACCCTTGAAGAGAGACAACTCTTCAAAGTTACAACTCTGTAAATATATATAAAAGAAAGACACAACTTTTGAAGAGAGACAACTCTTCAAAGTTACAGCTCTGTAAATAAATATAAAAGAAAGACACAACCTTTGAAGACAGACAACTCTTCAAAGATATAACTCTTATAGGGTTACAATGTTTTAAAAGTCACCAAAGTGATATCTTTTGGAAACATTGCAATCTTATTATGACTCCAGTAAATGAAACATTACATAATAATAATATAACATGCTAATTCAATACACATCTTTATTATTCAACTTCTGGGGTTGCTTCTTCAAGAGCTGCTTATTCAAGTAACTTCTTTAGCTAAATCCCAATATAGTACATGCTTAGGAAGCTCCATGTCCATAATTGAAGGGTTCGTCTCCATATTATGCTCCATATACTTTGCTGCAAAATGAACAAGTTTGTTAGCTAAAGTCTTGGCTCTTTACCATGTAATCGCACCTTCAGGCACATCATAAGCTCAAAGCACTAAGCCTTTACTCATAAGCCCAAAGACCTATGATTTAAGCCCTAAGCCCTAAGACCAAAGCCCTAAGCCCTACGCCTTATGTCCTAAGCCCTCAGCCTAATGTGATAAACCCTAAGCTCAAAGTCAGAAGTATACGCCCTAAGCTTTAAGTCCAAGCACCTAAACCCAACGCAAGAATCCTAACGCCTTAATCCCTAATTTCGAAGCCTTAAAGTAAAATTCCTATAAGCCAAGTCCTAAGCCCTAAATTTTAAACCCTAACCGCTAAGCTTAAAACAATAATCCCAAAGTCGTAAGAGCTCATACCTAACCCAAAATCCAAAAGCCTAGAGCCCTAAGCCCTATCCCTAAGATCGATATCTAAAGCCAAACCCTTACCCCTAAACCCTAAGCCCTATGCCCTAAGCCATAAGTCTTAAACCCTTAGCCAAAAGCCCTAAGCACAACGCCCTAATTTGGAAGCCTTAAGTCCAAATACCTATGCCCTAAGCCCTAGGCCCAAAGACAAAAGCCCTATCCCACTAATCCTAAGCCCTAAGAAGTAAGCCCTAAGCTCAAATCTGACATGTCACGGGATGCCTTGCATGGAGCCATACCGCAAAGAGCAATCACCCGAGCTCGAGCTAAGGAGTTTTCTAATCAATTTGCTCTTTTTGTAGAAAATGATGAGCTCAGAATAACTATGGAGGAATCAACCCCGAAAGACTTGGAGCAACCCAAACATCTCCTCACATGGGAAGCCTTAGAAATGGAGGCCAAGATAGAGTCATCTTCGAGCTTAGAATACCATGGAGTGAAGTGCAAACCCGAGGCAAGGGAGGAGGAGGAACCGGGTACAAGCCGGTCTAGGTCGAGTTCAGGTCGGGCCCCATGGAGCATGGCGTAGGTTTGGGTACATGTAACGACCCTCATTTTATGTTAAGAATTTATGAAT